>NQII01006592.1:37357-88398 GCA_002778355.1 Clitarchus hookeri
CTGTATCCTTTTTTTGCAAAATCTTTTTGTGTAGTGTTAAATTGTAGGGTAATGTTGTTGAGCATTGCTTTATAGCATTATATGTAAAGTAGCAGTCTACATCAGAGAGCAGCTATTGAAGCATGTCATTTTTTTGAATAATTGGTTTCTAAATTTTGGAGTGGAAATGGATGTATACATTTTTTTTTATAGTTGCTGCTGTGTTGAGTTGTTTATGTACTTTTTTGTTTTGAGCTATGGTCATTCTTTAGCAAAAGGAATCACTACAATCTATAAGTTATTACCGGTACTTCTCACTAACTAATAAATAAATAAACAGTATTTATAAGTATTGCGGCTTATGCCTTTAGGATGTTTTAACTTGATGCGANCTGCGGCTTATGCCTTTAGGATGTTTTAACTTAATGCAAACTGGAGATGTTGGGATACACCATTGTCAGCTTCTTTTATTATAGTAAACAACAGTTCTCTCTAATATTTTGTTTACTGGAGCCACATTTTTTAGTTATGTTTAATTTGTTATTGTCATTTATTTACAAAATCTGTGGCACACTTATTTTGTTCCTCCTCTAAGCATTTGCTTAGCAACATGTTTCAATTTAATTGTTTGAATATTAAACATTAGTGAAACCAATGTCTTTTTGTATTAGTTTTAAGTTATATTTTTGTTTGAAAAAATATTTTAAGATAGCAACAGAGGTTAACAGCCTGAAATACGGGCCCGGAGCCGAACTAAAACATAAACATAGCGACCTACCGCCGCCTCAATTATTTAAACAAAGTCTGTCTGGTTGCATTTTTGTTGCAAACCCACTATAGGAGTTATGGGAACTTCGGTTCCTGACCTCGTGACAGCACGGCCATCCGGGGGCTTATGAGAGATTGGCGGTGCCATGTTTATGTTGTTGGATGGACTCCTTGAATGTTGACACATTTCAATGCAAAGTATTGTGCCACATCTATATTATGTAATCAAAGTGAAAGTTTTTCTCCCCCACCCAACCCCCCACTCAAAATCAAACCTGCACACATACACACACACACTCTCACACTCTCTCTCTCTTTCTCACTTTTTTCGCTCGCATCACATTTTCTTTTGTGTGAAATTCTCAAGATTAAAAACTTTACGCTTGTGGAATATCCATTAGTAATATATACATGACTTTTATAATGGGTATGTGCATGTACGAACAAATCTACACACACACAGTGGAATGTAAACATTGCCATGTGACTGCCACATGGCAATGTTTGTTTACCTTTGGCGGAAGGATACAAAATGGGCTTGAAAGTAGATCTTTAGCAGGGCTTCAAGAAAGTCTCTTCCAGTCTCTTCCAGACTATATACATTCTCCCCTTAATTCTTTTTTAATTTTGCACACTTGCACTAAGATTTTCTGTTACACTTCTATAAGTACACTTTTAAAACCCCAGTGTAAACCTTTTGAAAAAAAATTACTGAAATCAATGTAATAAAATCTGAATATGCAAAGTATTCTAATTTTTTTTTAACCTTATGCATTCTTGTGCTAAGATTTTCTGTTACACTTCAAGTACACCTAAAAACCTAGTATACCATTAAAAAAAAACCAGAATAAGTATAATAAAATCTGAGTATGCATACATCTCTACAGTTTTCTTTTGCATAATTGTGCTATGATTTTTTGTTACACTTCCACAAGCATAATCAATGTTATAAAAATCTGAGTATGAATACCCCCTAAATTTTTTTTTAAGATTCCATTCTTGTACTAAGCCTTTCTGCTACACATTAAACCATCTGTATTAAGGACCATTCCATTCACTGAGATGGTGTTTAATTTTGGAACAGTAGGAATTTGAACTTGGAGTACTGTAAAATTTCGGTAACACTTGACAGAAAAATATATTATTTTCCTTGCACATTTGAAAATGTACCTCATACCTGAACTAAGAAATTTTTTACTTAATGAATGCTGTTTGTAGAGGAATATTAGATGCCGTGCTACCTCGTTTGGTTTTCAGACAGTAGGGCTCCGAACTCTGGGTCATTTTTAAAAGGGTGAGTACAATGCACAAATTATATTTTTTTTAGAAAATTTTAATACTTTTGCTAATATGTTCTGTTACACGTTAAACCGTTTGAATTAATTACAGTGCGGCAGTGTTTCGTTTTGGGGAAGTAGGACTCTGAACTTGGAGAAATGCGGAAGTTGGTAATACTAGACAGGACTGCCCCTCTTGCCCCCCGCGGGGCCAGAAGTAATGACCGGAAGCAAAAATATTTGCAAATCCCGGACCCCCAAAATTCCTGTTTCAGGAAGTGTGTATTACGCGTTACAGATTCCATATAACACAATTGAATGAGTTTCGAACAAAGCAATGACACTGATGAAATTTTGTTACACTTTCTTAAAAGTCAGTGTGCTAAACCAGGTTCGTTTAGGGATGGAGGTCTTAACTAAACAAAAGAGTTAATTATAATTTCCTAATTTATTAAAAATTATTATTATATAGAAAGTACTCTCACCACAATACATCATATTAAGTTGATATCTCAAGATGTAATAATAAATTCAATAAGTACAGTTTAAAATTATTGCAATTAAATTAATGAATGTAATTAAATAATTAAAAACTGTCATAATAAACCAGTGTATCATAATGAATTACTATTATAAATATATGTCCATATTTGATAGTTACAATATTTACAATAAAGTACTTATCACATGTTCATACAGTCCCACCTCAGTTTAGTCTAGATTCCACCAGTCCGCAATGTTCTAGAGTTATCCGAGTGCCTTAATGCACAGTAGCCTTCGCTTGTCGAGTTTCACGCCCTCTCATCCACTCACACAACACCTCGTCCACAGTCTCTCTCAATCTCCCGTCCGCCCTTTTCACCAATGTCCCTCGCCGCACTCGACTTTACTCAGTTACCGCACTCGGCAAAAGACTTCTACCATCAGACTGTCGCCTGGGCAGCTGTGGCTGTATTTATAGTGTCGGCGTAGCAGAGAAATTTCTCAAATTACTGTGTTGTACTGAGGGTCGTAGTTCCCAAAATATTCTTGCGCATCCTTTAAAGTCNGGGCTGTGACGCCAGCCAGGTCGGCTCTCCATCATTTCCCTGGCTGTGGGGTGACGCGATGGGGCAGACCGCTGGTGTGAAGAGGACGTTCAAGGGAGGGGGGTTAGCCCTCCCATAAAGCCGGCCTGTGTGTAACCGAAGTTTGCGCCCGAGGCGAGACGTCGCGCGTAACACTGTCCCCTCCTTAAGTCTGTTCGTCCCTAACAGACTCTCCAACATCTGGACCTTTGTACTGCGCCAGTCAGTCAATGTGGACAACCTTAGGCTTCACCCGAGAGCCATGTCGACAACTCTGGTAGATTACATCATTTATCTGTTTCAGGATCCTGTACAAGCTTTCCCAACATTTCTGTAGCTTTGGGCAATATCCATTCTTTCTTTGAGGGTTGTTCAACCACACTAGCTGTCCTTGAAAAATCTCTTCAGACATTCTCTGGTCATATCATGTTTTTATTCTGTCACTATTAATTTTAATGTGCCTCTCAAGTAAACTCATGAATGTCGAATGACTTTGACATAGTTTAATGGCATATTCTGGGAAGGCTACTTCTTCCACTGGATGTCCGAACAGCAGGTCACCAGGGAGGCAGAGCATTCTCCCAAACAGTGTCCTTGAAGGTGGACTGCCGAACAATATGCCAGGAGAAATAAAGGTATATTGGAGTCCCATTTTTTCTGGTTGTCTTCGACGAACGCCGGATAATGTTCCAGGTTACGATTTAGCTTCTCGACCATCACATCCGACTAAGGGTGTAATACTGTGGTACGAGTTTTCTTCATTCCTAAAATCCTTGTTACCTGTTGGAAAATAGCCGCTTCAAACTTTCGTTCTTGATAAGAATGAAGCTAAAGTGGCACTCCAATCCTGGTAAAAACATGCTCTACAAGTGCATCAGCTACTGTGCCAGCCTCTTGGTTTGGCACCGGTATGACCTTGAGCCACTTAGTGAAATAGTTTTCTGCTACCATAAGGTACCAATTTCTCCTTTCAGGGACTGGTAATGGTCCGAGAATGTCCACTGCCATCCTCTCAGGTGGGGCCCGAACATTATATTTTGAAAGGGACCTCATCCCTCAACCCATGGACCCTTCCTCGCGTTGACAGACAGTACCACTTTTCAACATCCTCCTGACAATGCAGCCAATAGAATCTCATTCAAACTCTGTCAAGGGTCTTATTTACACCGGTGATGACCTGCTGCTGTGTTGTACAGTTCTCTTATCACTTCTGGGATTCTGCATTTTGGTAGGACCAACATTGCAAGTGACATTGTTTCCCACCATTACTTTCCAGTTCCTGTAAAGCACACCATTCTTAGAACACGGGAATTCCACTGTGCCCAGTATGCCTTAACTGTAATGCCTGGGCTTGATATCTCACATTATGGTCGACAGCCGGCCTATTTCCATTCCAATATTTGATGCAGAGTAGGGTCACTTTGCTGATAATTTCTAATGTCCTTAATGTCCCATGCAGGTGACCCATTGCTAGATACGCTTCCTTGGAATTATTGTCCTTGCTTTCCACCATATGCTGCTCTTTTCTTCCTGGCGTTCACAATGACGACAGATTGGTTCGCATGGTCTCCTGGAAAGTGCATCTGCATTGCTGTGAAGGCGTCCAGACCTGTGATGTATTTCAATGCCATATTCTTACAGGTGCTGTATCCACTGGGCTCTTTGACCTTTGGGGTTCTTGAAATTTAGTAGCCAGCTTAATGAAGCACGATTGGTTGTTAAGATGAAGTGTCTGCCGTTAAGGTATGGGTGTAAATGGGCATTGCCTTCACCATGGCCAGAAACTCCCTGCGTATCACACAGTAATTTCTCTCAGACTTGTGTAGAACCTTACTGAAGTATTCCAGTGGCCTCTCCTTTACAACCTGAATCTGAGGTAACACAGCCCTGATATCTATATCACTAACATCCGTATCCAGAATGAATTCACCCTCTACTCGGGAAGCCCAGCACTTTGAGAGGTATCAGAATTTCCTTCTGTCTATTAAAACCATTTTCACACTCTGGGTCCAATAAAATTTTCTTTTTGCCTCAGTTAATTCATGCAGAGGCTTGGTGATCATGGCGAACTTGTGCACAAATCAATGTTGCCAAGTGNTCTTTTTGCCTCAGTTAATTCATGCAGAGGCTTGGTGATCATGGCGAACTTGTGCACAAATCAATGTTGCCAAGTGTCTAAGCCCAGGAAACTTCACATTTCAATTTTAGCAGTTGGTAGAGGCCAATCTCTTATTGCTGTNGCAGAGGCTTGGTGATCATGGCGAACTTGTGCACAAATCAATGTTGCCAAGTGTCTAAGCCCAGGAAACTTCACATTTCAATTTTAGCAGTTGGTAGAGGCCAATCTCTTATTGCTCTGTTCTACTTAGGGTCTGTTTCAATCTCATGGGCCGTCACAACATGGCCAAAGAAATTTATTTGGTTTTGGAAAAGGTGGCATTTCTTAGGAACTAAGTAATTTCAGGTTGGCTGCAGCGACTTTCTGAAACACAGAATGTAGTAATTTCAGGTGCTCTTCAAATGTTCTTTTATTGTAACCACAATGTTATCTAGGTACACCTGGCAAATGTGTAAGGGCAGAACTTTCTCCATCAGTCTTTCAAAGGACATAACCTTGAATTGCCAGGTTCCTTTCCCTTAGTCGGATGGGATGGTCGAGATGCTAAATAGTACCATGGAACAGTATCTGCCATCTTGGTCGAAGACAACCAGAAAGATTGGGACTCCAAGGTATCCTTATTTCTCCTGGTATATCGTTCGGCATCCCATGAGTCTACAGGGGTACACCTTCAATGATGCTGTTTGGGTGAGAGCTCTGCTTCTCTGGTAACCTACTCTTTGGACATCCAGTGGAAAAAGAAGCAGCCACCCCAGAATATGCCATTAAACTATGACAAAAGTAAGTCAACATTTATGAGTTTGCCCAGAGGCATCTTAAAATTAATAGTGACTGAATGAAAACACGATATAACGAGAGAATGCCTGAAGAGACTTTTCAAGGACAGCTGGTGTGGTTGTACAACCCTCAAAGAAAGAATGGATATTGCCAGAAGCTACAGAAATGTTGGGAAAGCTTGTACAGGATCCTGAAACAGATAAATGATGTAGTCTACCGGATTTGTTGACATGGCTCTCGGGTGAAGCCTAAGGTTGTCCACATCGACCGACTGGCACTGTACGAAGGTCCAGATGTTAGAGAGAGTATTCGGGATGAACAGACTTAAGGAGGGGTGGTGTTATTAGTGCAATCTCTCACCTCTGGCGTGAGCTTCGGTTAGGTGCAGGCTGGTGCTGTGGGAGGGCTGACCCCCCTCGACCGTCTTCTTCACACCAGGCCGTCAGCCCCGTCGCGTCGCCCGGCAGCCAGGGGAATGATTGACAGCTGACCTGGCTAGCGTCACAGCCCTTCCTGCAACCCCTACCGGAGGAGTCAACAACTGTAGAGAATGTGCAAGAATATTCTGGGAAGTAGGACCCTCGGCGCAATGTGGTATTTTGAGAAATTGTCCGGCTATGCCGATGATACTATAAATACAGCCACAGCTGGCCGATCAACAGTCTGATGGTAGATGTCTTTTGCTGAGTGCGGTAACCGGGCAAAGTCGAGCGCGGCAAGGGATATTGGTGAAGAGGGCGGACGACGATGGGAGATAGCGAGAGACGGCGGTCAGGGTGTTTGTGGTGTGAATGGACGAGAGGGAGTGAAACCCGACGAGAGATGGCTGCTGTGCATGAGGGCGCTCTGAGAACTCCACAACATTGCGGACTGGTGGAATCTAGACTAAACTGAGGTGGGTCTAAAATAAACATGTGATGTGAACTTTATTGTAAATCTTAGAACTGTCAAATATGGACATATAATTCATAAAAGTAATTCATTAGGCTTTGGTTAACTGGTCTATTTTGACAGATTTTAGTTACTTAATTACATTAATTTTTTTGAGGTAATTTTAACTGTCCTGATTGAATCTATTAATTGTAAATATATATATATATTTATTTATTGTAAGATATTATTTCAAGAGTACTTTCTTTGTAATTTTTTTAATAAATTAGGAAATAATAATTAACTTCAATTGAATTAAGACCTCCAACCCTAACGAACCTGGTTTTGCTCACTGACTTATAAGAAATTGTAATAAAATTTTGTCAGTGTCATTGCTTTGCTCTAAAGCCATTCAATTTGTAATACACTCTTTTTTAAACAGGTATATTGAGGGTCCGGGATTTGCAAAATGATTTGCTTCTGGTTGTTACTTACGGCTCCGCGCGGGGGTTGAGGGAGGTGGAGGAGTTTTCGTCAAGTGTTACCGAACTTCCGAACCACTCCAAGTTCGAGGTCTCTTACTGTCTCGAAATCAACCTCTGTCAAATTGGATCTAATTTTCCTTAATACAAACAATTTAATGTGTAAGACAAAATCTTAGCATTAGAGTAGAATGAAAAAAGATGAGTTGGTACAAGGGCTGGAAGGCAGTGAAGCATGGAGCTGTTCATTCTCTGTGATTAGAGTCGTTCGGTGGCCATTTTTACCTCAAAATGTCCCGTTTTCCTCTTAAATTTGATTTTAGTTTTCGAAACAGTTAATGCTAAAGATGGAATGAATGCAGTAGAGTTGGTTTGTGTGGAATGTACATGTTGCAAGACTTTAACATGAATTCAACGAACTTCAAAATAAACAGTCGTTGGCTCTACATACTGATGACCACACAACTCCTGCTACAAAGAAAAGCAAATTAATATACAATACAAAACAGGAGGTGAAGATGACCATGAAAACAGCATTGATGAAAATGGACATGAAGACAGTGATACTACTGAAGATGATTGTGATTTTCTCGATGCACTTACACACCCTTCCACTACATTTGCTACATCAAGCGACATGAAGAAGGCATAAGATGCTGAGAATACTGGCTACCTATTTCCCGAAGACCCGAATAAACTTGTTGATAGATTCAACACATTTAAGTCTCCAACAAGGAGATTTCTCTCACATTATCTAGATATATTCAATCTTTAGTGAACTGTAGGTTAGGGATTATACCGCAAGATGTGATGAACTGCTTTATTCTGAAATTGTAATTACATAATAATATTTTTAAAAATAATACTTGTTTTAATGTTTTTGTGCTGTATCCTTTCAACCCTCTTTACTTTAAAGTGGTGCTATAAGCATTCAACTATTAACGCAAAAATTCAAATACAGAAAATGAATAAAAAAATTTTTAAGTATAAACTACTCACAAAACATTAATTTTGTCGACATGTACAAATTTGGAAACAGATGGTGAGAGAATTTAATTTCTATACATATGTGTCGAGACAAACCGAAGGATTGATTGAAGGACTGGGATTGATAAGGATTGGTGTGGAGTGCTGATTGCAGTGCAATTGCGGTACCGAGTGTAGTGCAGATTGTGGTGTGTATTGCAGTGCGGATTGATGATAAGATTGCGAGATTGATGAAAAGACAAATCTTTAATTTTTGGTAATATTTTTATATTTTTGGAATTTTTTTANCGCAAGATGTGATGAACTGCTTTATTCTGAAATTGTAATTACATAATAATATTTTTAAAAATAATACTTGTTTTAGTGTTTTTGTGCTGTATCCTTTCAACCCTCTTTACTTTAAAGTGGTGCTATAAGCATTCAACTATTAACGCAAAGATNTGTTTTTGTGCTGTATCCTTTCAACCCTCTTTACTTTAAAGTGGTGCTATAAGCATTCAACTATTAACGCAAAGATTCAAATACAGAAAATTAATAAAAAAATTTTAAGTATAAACTACTCACAAAACATTAATTTTGTCGACATGTACAAATTTGGAAACAGATGGTGAGAGAATTTAATTTCTATACATATGTGTTGAGACAAACCGAAGGATTGATTGAAGGACTGGGATTGATAAGGATTGGTGTGGAGTGCTGATTGCAGTGCAATTGCGGTACCGAGTGTAGTGCAGATTGTGGTGTGTATTGCAGTGCGGATTGATAAGATTGCGAGATTGATGAAAAGACAAATCTTTAATTTTTGGTAATATTTTTATATTTTTGGAATTTTTTAAAAAATTCTTTTGGATGTGTTAATGCTCAAGTNAAAAATTCTTTTGGATGTGTTAATGCTCAAGTTTCTCTTTGGGCATGGGGTCAAGGTCACAGATGTGAGGATAAGGTGAAGGTCACCCAGATCCAACATGGTGGTTGGAGTCATCAGCACCACCTAGGTGTCGAAAATGTAAACAAATGACAAACGAAAAAAAATGGCAGGTGGAGTGCTTTCGACATAATGAGCATAGGTGAGTGGGTAGAGGAGGGGAATGTTAATACAATGTAATTGATTGGAGGGGAGTCAGTCGTCTTCTGGAGGTGGTGCAGGGGAAAACGTCTGAAATGTAAATTTTTAAAATAATTTGTAATAACTTTCTAAATCATTTTTTTTTTTTTTTTTTATAATTTTTTGGAATTCTTTTAGGGATTTTTGAAAAGGTTTCAATGCTGAAGGTCATTGGGGACAAAATCAAGATCATGGGTAAATGTCAAAGTCACTTGGATCCAATATGGTGGCCAGGTGATGTCATAACTTGGTGGCTGGTCGGCTTGGGTCCCCCAACCCCTCTAAGCCAAACTTTCAAAATGTTAATTTTATAAACTTTTTAAATAAATTTCTTACAAAATATTTTTAATTGATTGTTAGAAGTTTTAATAATTTTTTTTGAAATTTTAGGAGAATTTTGCATTTTTTGTGTTAAGGTTTTATACGGTCATGGGGTCAAGGTCATCTGTATCCGATATTGTTTGCCAAGGTGGCTGACAGAACCAAGATGGTGTATGGTCAGTTCTGACTCTGGACCCTGCATATCGATCTGGCGTATCCTATGCCTATAAAACCAATATGGCCACCACTGCTCTGCTGNGAAAGAGAAAAACAGGAAATTAAGAAAGGCAAATTTTGAGGGGTGACGGGACATTTTAAAGGAAAAAGGGAAATTCTGAGGGAAGACAAGCCAATTTTAAGGAAAATACAGAAAAATTTGAGGTGGAAATGGTTGCGGGACGACTGCAATGACAGAACATGAACATCACCATGCTCCGCCGCTCCCCAGCCCTTGTGTCCAACTCATCTTTTTAATTCTACACACAGGTATTCAAAATTTTCAANCCATGCTCCGCCGCTCCCCAGCCCTTGTGTCCAACTCATCTTTTTAATTCTACACACAGGTATTCAAAATTTTCAAGACAAAATTAAATTTGTGCAGTGTACTCGCCTTTTCAAAAAATGACTCGAGTTTGGAGCCCTACTGTCTACAAACAAAATGTCATACTGAATCTGATATTCCTCTGCAAAGAGCATTCAGTAAGTAACAAAATTTCTTTATTCAAATATGCAGTATAGTGTCAAATATTCAAGGAAAGATATAATTTTTCTGTCAAGTATTACTGAACTTCCGCACTACTCCGTGTTTGGAGTCCTGCTGTTCCAGAACCAAACGTTACCCACACTGAATCTAATGGTCCTTAAAAACAAAGGGTGTAATGTGTATCAGAAAATCTTAGCATAAGTATGCCAAATTTTCAAGAAAATATTAAATTTGTGGAGTGTANAGGGTGTAATGTGTATCAGAAAATCTTAGCATAAGTATGCCAAATTTTCAAGAAAATATTAAATTTGTGGAGTGTTCTCACCCTTTCATAAAAGACTTGGAGTTCGGAGCCCTACAGTCTGAAAACTAAATGATTGTCGCACTCAATCTGATTATTCCTCTGCAAAGAGCATTCAGTATGTAACAGAATTTCTTTATTCAAGTATGCGGTACAATTTCAAATTTACAAGGAAAAAAGTATGTTTTTCTGTCAAGTATTACCGGACTTCCGCACCAATCCGTGTTCGGAGTTCTGCCGTCCCAAAACCAAACATTGTAATGACGCAGTATTCTTAATTTTCGGGACATGTGTTTCATTTTCTTTCGCTTTAGTAAGCTTCATGATATTTTTATCTGGTTTGAAATTAAAAGCTGTGGTGGTTCGTTTTACCATGATAGTTTGTTTATCTGGCATACGTTTGCCGTTTAACGTTTATCAGGCGTCCGGTTGTCATTTCAAGAGTTTAAGTTTTCAGTAGTCGTCTGAAGCAGTCAACGAGTGCTCGCCTAGGCCGCGTCTCGGTTTGGCGCTAACCCCCACACCGGCCAACTTGNTGGTTTGAAATTAAAAGCCGTGGTGGTTCGTTTTACCGTGATAGTTTGTTTATCGGCCATACGTTTGCCGTTTAACGTTTATCAGGCGTCCGGTTGTCGTTTCAAGAGTTTTAGTTTTCAGTAGCATCAACAGTAGATTAGCGTTTTTCAGACTGCGTCGACAGTTTTAGTTCCTATGACGCATTTTCGATAACGTGTGGAGAGCGTGCTTGGCAGCCCACACCAGGCCCTTATCTGCGTAGAGGGGGGTGATAGGCAGCACAAGTACACATGTGCCTGTCGCCTTCCGCCAGTGGCTATCGTTAGTTGATATCGAGCAGTCGTCTGAAGCAGTCAACGAGTGCTCGCCTAGGCCGCGTCTCGGTTTGGCGCTAACCCCCACACCGGCCAACTTGAACTTGAGAGATTATTTTTCCGCCGGTGTGGGAGGTCACTGCATTTAATTTTCTTCGGACAAGTTGTTATAACATGAATAATTCGTAAACGATTGTGGCGCTGTTCTGCACTGGTCTGTTTACCTTGAACGGTTCGTACTCTGCATATCTGAACTTCGTATGTGAACTGTGTCACTTAAACTGATAAATAAAAGTATGGAACAAAACAAAACCGGAACTTGATTTTATTTCATATTTAATTGGCGTCCATTGTACAGAGTCTTGTGTTCCTCCGTCTTGAGCTAGTCGAGTGGAAAGTTATAGGTAGTCGGCAACTAAAGTTGGCTGTGTAACTGTGGGTGTGCCACGTTACATCTTCGCACTGATTCTAATGGTACTTAATACAAAAGGCTTAATGCATAACAGTACATTTTAGAACAAGTATGCCAAATTATAAAAAAAAATTTGACGAGTATGCATCCTCAGATTTTATTACATTGAGTCTTGTTATTTTTTCCCACAGGTTAGTATATAGTTCGGTTTAAAAGTGTACTTTTGGAATTGTTACAGAAAATTTAAGCACAAGAATGAAAAATGTAAAAAAATAACAAGAAGTACCGTCATTGGGGGTTAGTTACTTAAGCCATTTTTCAATTTCAAACATCCACTAATCCAAAACTATTTACTTTAGAGATTAACTAATTAGCTTAAAACTTGGGTATGTAGTTACTTTTTATGTTTTCATACAGAAAAGTTTTCGAAAACGTGCATGTTAAAATAAAAAAAATTAAAACATGGTGGTCTAAGTTACCCCAGTAGAGGGGGTAACTTAGGCCATTGGTAAGAAACCGATATTTGGCTTAAGATGGTTATTGATGGGTTAACAAAAGCCATACATAGGGCTCAAATAAACGTAAAAATGGTGTTCAAGACTTTAATTGATGGTAATATTAGTGTTAAAAGTAAAAATTTAACAATTCTAGTGTTTAATTTATACAACACATCGCGAAAAGTTGGAAGTAAACGTGAATTGACTTTAGTGTCTGTGTCATCTCCCTTTTCTAAATAAAATATTTGAAATATCAGTCCATAACATGTCTGGTTGTTTCCTGAATAGATCAGATATTACAAACGTTTTACNTTATACAACACATCGCGAAAAGTTGGAAGTAAACGTGAATTGACTTTAGTGTCTGTGTCATCTCCCTTTTCTAAATAAAATATTTGAAATATCAGTCCGTAACATGTCTGCTTGTTTCCTGAATAGATCAGATATTACAAACGTTTTACATCTCCGTTAACACTGACTGTAAATAACGTTAATTGCACAGTCAATATAAATGACCCCTTTCGGTCCCCGTATCCATGATCGGGGACGTGTTGCCCATGAACAATTTTCGTAGCAATAAGCCTTTTTTCACCTCTTCAACTGCTTTTTTTTAAGTGATCTGTGTAATCTTGATATTTTCGAGCCCCAATAAGGCCTTTGGTACTTTGGAGGCATCTTTTTTGTGAAAAAGAGAAAAAAGACTTGTTAAATATTTATAATTNATTTAATTGGCGTCCATTGTACAGAGTCTTGTGTTCCTCCGTCTTGAGCTAGTCGAGTGGAAAGTTATAGGTAGTTGGCAACTTAAAGTTGGCTGTGTAACTGTGGGTGTGCCACGTTACAACATCTTCGCACTGATTCTAATGGTCCTTAATACAAAAGGCTTAATGCATAACAGTACATTTTAGAACAAGTATGCCAAATTGTGAAAAAAAAATTAGACGAGTATGCATACTCAGATTTTATTACATTGAGTCTTGTTATTCTTTCCCACAGGTTAGTATATAGTTCGGTTTAAAAGTGTACTTTTGGAATTGTTACAGAAAATTTAAGCACAAGAATGAAAAATGTAAAAAAATAACAAGAAGTACCGTCATTGGGGGTTAGTTACTTAAGCCATTTTTCAATTTCAAACATCCACTAATCCAAGACTATTTACTTTAGAGATTAACTAATTAGCTTAAAACTTGGGTATGTAGTTACTTTTTATGTTTTCATACAGAAAAGTTTTCGAAAACATGCATGTTAAAATAAAAAAAATTAAAACATGGTGTTCTAAGTTACCCCAGTAGAGGGGGTAACTTAGGCCATTGGTAAGAAACCAATATTCGGCTTAAGATGGTTATTGATGGGTTAACAAAAGCCATACATAGGGCTCAAATAAACGTAAAAATGGTGTTCAAGACTTTAATTGATGGTAATATTAGTGTTAAAAGTAAAAATTTAACAATTCTAGTGTTTAATTTATACAACACATCGCGAAAAGTTGGAAGTAAACGTGAATTGACTTTAGTGTCTGTGTCATCTCCCTTTTCTAAATAAAATATTTGAAATATCAGTCCATAACATGTCTGGTTGTTTCCTGAATAGATCAGATATTACAAACGTTTTACATCTCCGTTAACACTGACTATAAATAACGTTAATTGCACAGTCAATATAAATGAACCCTTTCGGTCCCCGTATCCATGATCGGGGACGTGTTGCCCATGAACAATTTTCGTAACAATAAGCCTTTTTTCACCTCTTCAACTGCTTTTTTTTAAGTGATCTGTGTAATCTTGATATTTTCGAGCCCCAATAAGGCCTTTGGTACTTTGGAGGCATCTTTTTTGTGAAAAAGAGAAAAAAGACTTGTTAAATATTTATAATTTCATATAGTACGATATGACAAACGAGTACGGGTAACAAAAGCCACTAGTTCTTGCTGGCTTTTGTTACCCCATGCATGAAACAGCTGTGAATTTGAGTTTAAATAAAAAAAAAAAAAAAACAATGGAAATTGAATCTATGTAGTGGGACAACAATAAAAGTATTGTTTAAGGTTATGTTGGAGAATGTTTATATTAAATTCAACTTAAAAATATAACATTGGTGACTAAAGTTACGCAAGGTATAAGTAAATGATAAAATTAACCTTCATAGAAATATACATATATAAACGTACCTTTAGAACATACCATCTAATTAAAATATACAGTGAAAAACTTCATAAAAATATCAACCATGTGACACGAACACAAACAAACAATCTCAAAACAGTGTTCCCAACATCATTTTTAATAATTTCTTAAAAACTGATTTGGTAGGAAGGTTTTGACTTCTCTTTAAAAGCAATAACATTTAAAATTGAAACCAGAAACTTATGCAACTGTAGTGAGAATTACAAATACACACATGCTTAACCCGCGACTTGAAGCCAGAAAACCTCATACTATAAGCTGGCGTGCAATCCACTGCATTACGGAGGTCGGATTCGGAGCATCAACTTTGGATTTAATGAGTAATGTTTTGAATGATAGGGTTTACTGACCTAACATATTTACAGGGCCTTTATTTTGAAAATAAGTGACTGGGCCACATAAAACGTGTAAGTTTACATTGCCTACCAAGGCGCTACGTGTGTGAAGCATTTGATGGAAATCCATTGTTTGGTACACTCGGCAGCGTGCCTTTGTAACTCTCCCCATGCTCCTTGTGTTACTGGCCTTGCATTGGCATACAGTTTCATTTGCTCAAGTGTGAAGGGCCAAGGGAAGCAATCCAGGCCGACAACATGTAACAATATTACACCAATGTGGGTACATAAGTCATTTATATATTTTCATTATTGTATATGTGAGATTGATTATTTGTTGGAAAATGGACAGTATGAAATTAGTTATACCGTATACTACGAAATAAAATGCAACACTGTTTCATCTGATTAAGAAGTACAAAGACATAATCGAAAACAAGAAAACTGATGCTGTTTCTAATTACAGCAAGAAAGAAGTCTGGAAGAAAATACTCAGAACATAATGCCTGTTGTGATGTTTCATTCCGGGATGAATTACACTGGAAAAGGTATTTTGAAGTCATTTTTTGTGTTATGTAGACAGTTGACATTTGGCAAAGGCAAATTGTATGTTTACATAGTATATTATGAGGTACATTTATTTACGTAACTAGTGACAAACATTTTTTGGAAGTACTAAAACACTGTTAAATCAAGCTAACTAACACAACATAGGCATGATCAGTTTTAGATGTTGTCATGTTTACCCTTTTTACTCTTATATTGTGGGCACTAGATTAACAATTTGTTTGGTGTGCCGTATCACAGACACATGGGGCAGGTTAAGTAGATTAAAAAATTTAACTATTCTCTTTATTCAGTTTGACTTCTCTGTTTTCAAATTGTTACATTTCAGTCAGTATGTTCTAAACGTGTGTAAAATAACAGATAAAAAATAGACTTTAAAATTCCATTACTTAACGTACACAATGTGGCAGTATTGTCTGTTACAGATGCTGGGAAAGGTCCAAAATCATTGTCCAATAGCAAAAAAAGAAAAATATAAGAGGTATGCTTTTAAAACTGGTGGTGGCCCCTCATTGCGTGCAAAGATGAAAAGAAAACGAGTTGGAAACGCAACTTTTAACCATTCAGCCGCATCATGGTACGGAAATTGAGGCTGCCTGGAAAAGCAATCACGTTCATTTAGAAATAGTTACTGCAGCCACCAGTGCTTAACTGTAAGAACAAACAGAAGATAGTGACGACCCAGAAGATTACTCATACATTCTCGCCACTTAGTCTGTACGTGAAGAACCATCCACAAGCACTGGAGATTTCTTTGACTCACAAGGGCTGGCTACAAGTAATTGTAGGAACATTGAAGGCGATGGTGGTGGTGTTACGTATATCACCAGATACAGAAGAAACCAAAGTNTACAAGTAATTGTAGGAACATTGAAGGCGATGGTGGTGGTGTTACGTATATCACCAGATACAGAAGAAACCAAAGTGTAAGTTAATTGCTATAGGTGATTCACAATAAAGTGAGCACTCTTGAAATCAACCTATGCAAAAAAAATCACTGCCCATAACTGCATGTAGTTTAACATAAGCAGTGACTTTAATACTCGCAGTTAAGTTGGCAGCGAACTTCGAGAAGTAGTTCCTTTTTTTAACGTCTTGCTAGTCGTAAATTAAAAAATTTTTGTCTCCGGCGATTTAGTTTCTTTTTGTTGTATTCAAATAAGAATAAAATTTGGTGTGATTGCAACACATTTGTGTTTCTAACTTTTTCACATCACCTGACTGATGCGACATTCAAGTTAGCAGGTTCATGGTTTTGACTTTTTCCTGGTCCATGCTTGTGTGTCTACAAAGTATCAGTTTATGACCATGATTTTAAGTGTCATTTTGTAACTTCTGAAATAAAATTTTTATTAATGTAGTAAATAAAACATTTTTATACATGTTCTGAGTGAAGTGGCATTGTTTGTTATTGCTTTCTGCTGTATTTTCTTGTCCCAGAAATTCAAATAATACGTCTGCCGACCTGGGAAATGTGAAACTTGATGCAATTTAGTTGGTTATACATTTTAAACCTTGAATGAGCTTGAAGAAACTATTTAAGTGTGTTTTGTTATATTTGCGATATGTGTCGCAATTCTTGAAGTTCAAATGTGTGTGTCGTGTAGTATTTATGCAATTCCCAGTTTGAGTTATTACCTTGGCACGTATGTCACTTGTTTTGAAACGATAACGCCATAAAAATGTTTTATACCGCACGTGTAACATTCGTTGAGAGTTAGGAACATGTTAAAACAGTATTATAACGTCTGCCAGAAAGGGTTAACTTGTACGAGCCGATATATCAAACAGCAAGTGCTAGCTTCTATGACCAACCCTTCAAGGTAAATAATATAATTGGAGGCAAAATTAGATTCTGCATTAAATGTGTTGATGCATTTTCATGAAATACATTATCATCAGCCAGATATTGTGTTTCTCGTATTCATGTAAAGTTACGTTCATATCACTACAGGCATTTAAGTTGTACAAGTGAAAAGTGATTTTTTTCGTGTAAAGGGCGTTAGAAACTGTGTGGCCGGACAAATTTTCACAACATTGAGTGACAAATATTACTGTGAAAGTAATTTGGATGAATTCCATTCAACCGTTAAGTTTGACCTCGTGACTATTGTGTACATTACTCGTAAACCTTTAGCAACGCCTGCCATTTAGTTGTGCGTAGTTTTATATTAAAGTATTGATTTGTGAGGTATTTAAGCAATACTGTTGTACGTGTAAATGATGTTAAAAATTCTTAGTTCATTTAATTATTGTTTAAGGTACGTCTTCTTTATGAAGGAGTACATACATCTTATGACGCGTACTTATAAAGGGCAAGCATTTCAACTTTTCATTTTTTTTTTAAAGGTAAACTTTCAAAACTTCTTTAGCGTGGTTTTTATACCTGGAAAAAGAAAAAAAAGAAAAAGAATGGTGAACATCAGTCAGTATTGATATTCACAAATCAAAATTATATACTGAAATAATGTGTAGGTATTCATAGTACTTTTTGTTATTTATTTAATGAGTATGCAGTTGATATATGAGCCAGCTGATGTAAACACCAACTGAAAGCAGTGTTTATTTTGATAGGTGTGCAGAAAGATATGCAACCAACGGGCTGAAAGTGGAAGCTTAGCAGGCCTTCCAAAAGTGCTCACTTTACTGTGAACAGTCTTTAAACAAATAATATTTGATGTAAAAAACAGAGCTGTTAGTGTAGTTTAGAATTATGTCATTGCATCACATTTCAAGCACCGTGGCTGCTGTGGAATAATAATTTCTTAACATTTTAGCAAAGGCAGTTTGAAATACCTTCAAGTTTTCCATTTCTTGATTATCATTATGCTATATATTGTATANTTTACTGTGAACAGTCTTTAAACAAATAATATTTGATGTAAAAAACAGAGCTGTTAGTGTAGTTTAGAATTATGTTATTGCATCACATTTCAAGCACCGTGGCTGCTGTGGAATAATAATTTCTGAACATTTTAGCAAAGGCAGTTTGAAATACCTTCAAGTTTTCCATTTCTTGATTATCATTATGCTATATATTGTATANAACATTTTAGCAAAGGCAGTTTGAAATACCTTCAAGTTTTCCATTTCTTGATTATCATTATGCTATATATTGTATATACATAGTTATATTCATGTAGCTAGTTTTCAGTATTATAATCTATCTAGTTATAGGGGAGCAAATAGCTAAAATAGGTAGCATTTGTGTTTTTAATTTAAGGTGTTTCATTACCATTTTCATTTTACATTAATCTACCAGGTGAGGTGGCGCAGTAGTAACACATTGGACTCTCATTTAGGAGCACCTGGGTTCAAATCCCAGACTGGTTATCGTAAGTTTATATCTCCATGATTTTGCCAGAATCATTCCAGACAATTGCTGTGATGGTTCCTTAATACAGACTATGTATGGCCTTCTTGTTTCTTACTGCATTCTGCAATGGCCATGCTATCGTTGTGTCCAGCTGGGATTTCCCTGTTGGCACTAAATTTGTAAAAACTCTTGCTGTGCCATGAAATCCACATTACTTTTAAGTTTTGGTTATGTTCTGTCATCAGTTTATTCTAAGTCGGAGTGTTGCATGCTTACAGGAATTGTAATTGTGCATAGTTATTTATGGTAGACCTTTGTGATTAACCACAAAATTTAGTTAAAANCATGCTTACAGGAATTGTAATTGTGCATAGTTATTTATGGTAGACCTTTGTGATTAACCACAAAATTTAGTTAAAAATCTATGTCATGGAACATTTAAGGCACAAAACAACCTGTTTACCTTCAGTTCAGTCAGAATATTGTATATACTTTAGTGTTCCAGAGATAACAGTGCATGCGAGTTAATATTGTTTATTTCTAANCATGCTTACAGGAATTGTAATTGTGCATAGTTATTTATGGTAGACCTTTGTGATTAACCACAAAATTTAGTTAAATATCTATGTCATGGAACATTTAAGGCACAAAACAACCTGTTTACCTTATGGTTCAGTCAGAATATTGTATATACTTTAGTGTTCCAGAGATAACAGTGCATGCGAGTTAATATTGTTTATTTCTAANGTTCAGTCAGAATATTGTATATACTTTAGTGTTCCAGAGATAACAGTGCATGCGAGTTAATATTGTTTATTTCTAACGCAGCAGATCATAGGTTTATGCTCAGAAATTACAGGTAAGTTAAGCATTTGGCGTCATCTGCCCAGCTCTAACGTAATGCATGAACTCTCGCATGGCGATTTTACTCAGGATAACTGGCTAATACACAAACTGCATCAATTGAGAAGGCCACACAGATGAAAGAAGCGGGCGGAACCGCCATAGCCAAATAAGTACTTACCCATGTGCAAATAATAGGTGAAGAGTCCTGAACGGAGGTATGCTGAACAAAGAATGTTATCATAAAATTACAATCTCGGAACTGTCCATTGGAGGTTCGCTCATGCGTAATGTTTAGTGTGGAGACTCACATGTGTAAGTTCAACCAACTTTTCATAACAGTATCATATGCAGCCAGAAACAATGAGCTTGCCGGGGTTGAGTTTTATGCAACACCAGTTCATCCCCACTGTTTCAAACTTGGTCGGCCCACATGTATTATAACCTAATAAAGTAACAAAATCATTGTGTACGAACTTTGAGGGACCTGTGTTTCCATGTGATGCAGAATCACCAATTGAGTCAATGTTGATGCAAGGATGGGTGTATGGTCGTGCTGACGTCCATTTTTGCTGTCAGTTCTATTTATAGTGGGGTGGTGAGCAGTTGTCTTGCGGGAGCCATTAAGAGTTTCTTATATTAATTGATTATATTGCTTTTGTAACTTCGTAGACTCTCAGTGTAGGCCAAATAAAAATCTGAAGCTATAGTTCTGTTTTATATACATTCATTTCTGGTGGTGGTAGGCCCAGCACAGTGAGAGTTGAGCCAGACACCAAAGAGCAGTGCATTCCACCTGCACCCTCGAGTTCATGTCACCACTGGTGCATTCCACCTGCATNGAGCCAGACACCAAAGAGCAGTGCATTCCACCTGCACCCTCGAGTTCATGTCACCACTGGTGCATTCCACCTGCATCCTTGAGTTCATGTCGCCACTGGTGCATTCCACCTGCACCCTCGAGTTCATGTCGCCTCTGGTGAGGGTTAGCCACTCAAATTCTATACCTTCCTGAGTGAATTTCAAACCCGACCAGGTAACTTTAAACCTTCTGCAGCACCAAGCCAGACTGGCAACAAAGAAAAATGAAAGTGTAAACTTTGTTGCTGCATTGGTAGCAGTGTGTTTTGAAATATTTAGAGTGCATGCAGTGGTGCATAATACATTAAAAATTTTTGTTACTGCTTTAATTTTTCAAAAAAAATGATTGGGAAGTGCAAAATGCATAAAAAATTTAAAGTAAATTTAAATTAAATACTTTAGAAACATTCCTGTTATTTATTTTGTGAGGTAAAGTAACACCTTTATTTATAGCGTTTCAAGAAGGTTTCATTTAATTCATTGAACAGTTGAAAATTCACAGCCAGCAGCAGTCAGTGTTCTCTGATGCACAAGTTGGCTTTCAGTAGGTTTTTTTTTTTTTTTTCCCCCAGTTATTCTTTTTGGGTTACTGTTTGCAATTCCTACTTTAAAAAAGTGATTTAAAAGTATATGTTGACTAATTTCTTCATTAATTTTTCAACTCCAATTATTTTTTAACTCAATTAATTTTTTGACTACAATTATTTTTAGCTCCAATTATTTTTTAACTCCAATTATTTTTTAACTCCAATTATTTTTTAACTCCAATTATTTTTTAACTCCAATTATTTTTTAACTCAATTTATTTTCTAACTACAATTATTTTTAACTTAAATAATTTTTAATTATTTATTTTGTTGTGGTCTTGTAGATATAAAGTTTGGCTTTATTAATTTTCTATCATTTTTGAAGGAAGAGCAAGTGGTTTATGGAGTTTGTTTTTGCTGTGTGCGTTNATCATTTTTGAAGGAAGAGCAAGTGGTTTATGGAGTTTGTTTTTACTGTGTGCGTTTATGACTGAGATACGTCTGGATGTCATGTTTACTAAAGAAATTATATTGAAATGCACAGTTGTCACAATGCTGTGTTTTTGTCAGTTTTGTGAGTTGTGCTCCTTTGGCTGCAGTGAAGTAAGTCTGGCTGCGAGTGGACTGTTGTTGCTTTAACTGGTGGTACCGACCATGTTAACATAAGAATGGAGCATGCAAGTGCTTCAGGGGTTATGGATTCGCTGTATGGTGGATGTTGATGAATTTGGTGAACTGGTTGGGTGCTTGACCATCACTTTTTGCTGTTATGTTAGGTCACAGTGTCGTGCTGTGTGAAGTGCAATTCACGTATGAGGGTTTTTGAAATGTTTGAGAACATCACATTTTTTTTAAATTGGTTAGGTAGGGCACATGTTGGCACTAAGGGACATATAAAATGGTGCGAAGTTACTTTTGTAAGTCCTTTTTTATGGCATGTGATTAAATTCGACGATCCATTGAATTAGGCTGTTCACGGTAAAGTGAGCACTTTTTAGGCCGTAGTTACTTTTTCTTTTTAGAAATTTTGTATTCTTTAACCACCTTTTTAAATGAAAATTGCCATTTAAGTAACAAACACAGTCTGTTTATTCCACTCCACTCGGAATTTAATGTCTAAGGCTACAATAAAATATATTAATTACTATTATTCATACCATGAATATCATATGCCTAATTGTGGGTTGTCGCATTGCTTGTAGTGTTGCAGTAATATAACATAAACACAATGTGTTGTGGGGCAGGTCTCATCTTCATAATCCCCCTTCTCCCTCTCCACAAATGTTATTTTTTAGCAGAAACTCTGTTATTTACATTATATATGTTTGTATTCTAAAATAATTTTTGAATAAGTGTTCTTGGGTATTGACGTAGTCTAAATTTTTAGATTTAAATATTTTGTTTACATAATAGTTTTGGTTCATGTTTTACAGCATTGATTGCTCTCACACAACCAAGTGCAAGCAAGATTTCTGCAAAGAAATCAACATACATGGTTAAAGCTGAGATGAGAGAGAGGCTCAAGAATTGCGAAGAGGAGCGAGCGATTTAATGTGCGAGGCACGTGAAGCAGAGATGTGGCGGGAAGCTGAGCTGCGCACAGTTACATTGCAAAAAGAAAAGTTTCTTTAAATTGCCCACGTTGAAAGACCTAAAAATGAAAAGGATTCGGCAGCCAGGGAGCGTAAATGAGACATTGCATGTTTATATACTGTAAAATGAAATTGTTGTCTTGTGTATGCCTAAAAGTTGTTTATAGTTATTATGGAATTACAATTTTTTTATGATAATTTACAGTGAATAAAAGAAATACATCAACTTAATGCACGTTTCTTTAATAATCACAACTTCCATGAAATACCAATCCTTTCTCTATGTTAGAAGGTTCCTTTTCAGATATATTTTTTGCAGTGTACAAAGTTGTTATTATTATGTAGACTTGCAGTTATGTTATAGGCTGTTCAGTGAGCACTTTTTAAGGCCCTCCAAGCAGAAATAATAACAAAAAATAATAATTTTATTTTGGTCTAGGGCATCAACCTNAATAACAAAAAATAATAATTTTATTTTGGTCTTGGGCATCAACTTTTGATAGCTATAAAATGACTGTGTTTATCAGTCTCATGGCAATTTATATGTTGACAATTGGTGATACAAATAAGCTGAAAGGAACTTTTATGCATGCCCTTAAAAAGTGCTCACTTTACCGTGAACAGCCTTTATGGGTTTTCCTAACATAATTAAAAAAGGCAGTCCAAAATTCGTAGGTGTTTTATGGCCCACCAATGCTAGTCTGCTTTCAAACACAAATTTGAGTCATTCCATGGTTTGGTTTGCTTTTGAGTAATTGTGACCATCACTATCCTTTGCTTCATTGCAATACCCTGCATTAACTTGCACTGCGATGACAGTTGGCAACGCTTCTACGGAAAATATCTCTGGTTTGAGTGAATACAAAGCCAAGTTACGTCTTCAAAATTACCTCAACACACTTCACGTCAAACAAATACATGAGTGAGCAAGAAAAATTACCAACCCTTTACATATAGCTAATAATATTGTAAACTCTGGCCATGTAATTATTATAAATAGGGAATACTCTCTTGTGAGTAGTTTTGTTGTACTGCTAACCATACCATTTTAATTATAATATTGCTTTTTTTTGTTTATGAAATGGCATGTCAAAAAAATGAGTTGGACCAAATGCATTTTGAGGTGATATTCCTTTGGGAGTCAAGACTATCACTGCAATTCAGTTAATATGATTTTATGTCAAAAAACGATATTAATGGAACACCGTCAACAGTATATAATTTAGTTGGTCATTATTCCTAGCATTGAAAAATAAAGAAAACTGTAGTGTGTGTGGAGAGAAATAATACACTACTGAATGTGGAAATGGCTGCTCCCTCTATCCTTACACGAAACTATTAAACCATCACAAACTGATAGATGATAAGTACAAGTGATTAGTGATTAGTCTTTCATGCAAAGAGGGCATATTAAGCATCTGCAAAGCATGTGTTCAATTGGTGGTAGGGCCCCCTCTTGTGACTATATAGGCAAAGATGCGAAGAAGCATTCCATTGTACATGTCGTGACTGCATAATGTCCTGGGGCTCTTACCACCATGCTTCCTGCAACTGCACATGTAGATCAGTCTGTGTTTGGGAAGGTGGTTGATGGTGGTGCAAAGTGCAAACGTCACATCATATCCCATACGTTTTCAATGGGAGACAAATCGGGTGACTTGGAGGGGGGGGGTTAAGGAATGATGTAGTCCACATCTTGTAGAGCCTGTTGGGTGATGTGAGCTGTACTGGAACGAGAGCATTACCTTCCTGACAGGAAATGGAGCCGCAGAACCTCTTGACATATCACTGTGCTGTCTCCATGCCTCCAACAACGATGAGACATGACTGGGAGTAATAACTGATTGCATTCCATACCATAACATCTCGTGTCTAGGATGTACAGCACTGGTGAATCAGTGCAGGATCATTGCGCAGTCCACCGTGGTGCCAAACCCTGCTGTGACCATCTGCAGATTGAAGTGGAACTCGTCAGAGAACACAATGTCTGATCATTCCTTTGTGCTGTGTTGATGTTGCTGGCACCATTTATGGCATGCTGCATGATGCAGAGGGTTCAAAGGCAAATAGCGCAGTGGATAACATGCCTGTTGGCCAGCGTCATTCAAATGGCAACCAATGGTTCTTATTGAGACCAGAAAATGCAGTGCAGACCCCATAGACTGTAGAATATCTCTGGATGCGGCGCCACGTTCTGCTACTGCACGTGTGTGGATGCGACAATCATCTGTATCTGTGTCGCGTCTGACAGGACCAGCACGTACTCTAAGTGATGTACGATGACAGCACATTTTGTGTCGCAGTGGTGACTGCACAGCCAAGGTAAACGGCTCTACGACGACCATCTGACTTCGTGCACTCTGAACATATGACCCCGAAATGAGTCTGGGTGGAGAAGTGAGCAGCAGATATATTATCTTACAGTAACAACTGCAGGTGGCATGGTTGAGTCAGCGTTTGCAATGAGCTCACACTCTCACAGACAAAAACCACACAAGAGTAGAAGTTTCTGTTAAGGGTGTTATGTTGGTACAATTATTAGTGAAAAGTACTTTTATTAAAACAATTGTCTCATTTTTTGCTCGTTTTAGCCAGTGAACGATTGCTACACCGTTGGTAACAGCTCCAACAGTTTTAGCGTTGTTAAACTACTGCATTTTTAATAAAAGGAGGCACACTCATCAGATTTTTGTTAGCTGATAAAAACAACAGATTTAGCCCTATTTTAACTGAAGTTATTCCAAACCTGTGTCAAAACATACAACTGATTAAGCGGAAGACGATAAACCAACGTTCATAATCGTACAAAAAGCCAGAAAACGGAAAATATGATGAAATTATGCTACACTAATTATGTTGCAAGATATTCTGGATATCCCAAGTTAGTCTTATTAACATTGCTCTGACTCATGAAAAACCGGTAGAGAAAGTTGTCTCGACGATCTGCAACATGCAAAGGAATGTAACGCATGCCATAACAGACGTGTGTTCCAACACCGTTTTATAGATTCGCAGCTTGCAGACATACCTACTTTTATGAACACAACTGAGTTCACTGTTTTTACACCAACCTCCTCTGATAATTATGTCACGTGCTCTTACAATGCAATTATACGTTCTCGCTATCTTATTTTGTGTTATGGCTCTGGTGGCTGCAAATACAAATATGTACGTCCAACACCAGGTTTTTAGCTGCCAAAGTAGAGGGTGCTGTATGTTTCAATAGATATCTGCGTAAAAATGTTTCCTGGAAATGCTACAAGTGATTTTCCATTATTCTAATTTCGTCTGTTGGTTACCATACACAGACATTTGATTACAATCAATATGCAAGATAAGTGAGCCGTACGTCTATTTGTTGCTCAGACAAAAATAAACAAAGTTTTAACACCATTTTTTAATTTAAATTTTTCTTGTTAATGCTTTTGCATAAGAAGAAAAGAAAAACCATTGTGATAATTTTATGAGGGTCTACTAACTATTGCCACAAATGCTGGAAAGTTAGCTATTTAGACTGAAGCATATCAATTATGTGTTTATATGTTAAAAATCAAGCAATGTGCATTTTTGGCAACCATTGAGGCAATCAGCGTCATGTAAATGTTAGCATCTTCATTGCATGTACTGCCTGGAGCACTATAGCATGTCCTATGTTTCTTCGTTAGTTTAAAACTCATTTTCAAGTTAAAATTTTTGAATTTTTATTTTAATAATTATTTATTTATCTATCTTACTTAGAGCCTTTATGATTTCTAGTGCATACTAGAAAGGAGTTGTCAATGATTATGTATAAGTCAACCAAGATAAAGATCCACTTTCATATACACACACACCGTAATGGATTGAAATTAAGCTCTACAAGGAAAAGTACTTGGAATAAATGCTCTACGATATAAATAGTATTCAAAATATGTTTCAGTTCAGCGTCAAAGATTAATTGCTACAGTTCACCCTAAATATTTCTCAAAATATTTTACCAGTTTTAAAAATTGTACAAGAACATACTTTTACTCCACTGTTTTAAGAAAAAGCAAATACAGAATATTTTGCTGTAAAGAAAGCACAAAGAAGAATAGCGTAAATTTTCAATATTTCATCATCCTCGCAAATGTCTGAACTGAGAAATATTTTTTTTTTGAATCATACAAAATTTGTGAGCATTACCGAGTTGCTTGTATAGGGGTAATTTAATATCTGTTAGCTGGAGCCAGATAACTGTATGGTCTTTATTTGATTGTAACACATGCTTGGTACACTCAATGATTTGTTTGGCTGTACGTACATTGCAATTTGGTTATGAAAAATAAATGGAAAAACTTTGTCTAACTGCACTCACTTTATAGCAGTAAGAAAATACAATCCTCCAAGCAAGTGATAATAAAGTGTAATCAAAGAGAAATAAAAAGTAAAATGAGACTGCTTGTGACCAAGCAAAGAAAAAAATTGTAAAAGTTGTTCATCCAGTCTACATAAAGGCTATTCACGGTAAAGTGAGCACTTTTGAAAGCCCCCTTATTTGGAATAATAGTCAATAAATATATTTTATTTTAGCCTTAGATGCAAACTTCTGAGTGCGGTGGAATAGTGTTTATTACTTACATGGCAATATTTATTTAAAAAGGTTGTTAAAGGATAAGAAATGTCTGAAAGAGAAAAGTAACTAGGGCCTCAAAAGTGCTCACTTTACCATGGATAGCCTATACCTGAAGAAATCCATTATAGACCCTTGGTCAGTGATCAAGACTTAAGTGTAATAGAGAAGTGTAAGAAATATCACCCTAACATTGTTATAACTACGGCTCGAAAAAAACACCATTTAACATCATACATATGAGACAAAATTATTTAATTTCAATGCTATGTTTAGAGAAAAACATAACGAACAGAAAAATGTCTTGACATAATTGTCAGGTGGAATGGATGAAGATTCAGTGGCTTTTCTATACCAAAGTATCTGCCCATATAATTCGTTACAAGTATTCCAACAATCCAGATGTTACTTTTTATAAAGTAAATTTTGCAAAATGTGGGTCAAAAGTAATTTTTACACTGGAGTTACTACATTCCAATGGACATGTTATTAACAATTTGAAGAAANGATGATGAGCATTAATTCCATACCTTTCTGTTTCCAATTCCGAATAACGTTTGTACTGCAATAATGGTCTAATCTAATTTTTCACGTATTATTGTACGATTCTCCAAAACTGTAGTGGCCCAACCCACTAAAAACAAAACTATTCCAATATTCTTATTTGTACTGCTATGCACTAGTTTTATACACCTTAGCAATTGTATTTATACAAAAATCAGGTTCATGTACCTACAAATATAGCTTACACAACACACATAACATCAATAACTTAAGTTGCCATTACCTCAAGACAAACAGGTAGTGCCACTATAGCGCTGATAGCAGATTTACTTGATTGCCAGCTGACTGCTAGACCTCATCCACCTTAAAGGTTGAGAACGGTTGTCTGCTAGCAGTCAACCAATATCCAGAAGAGGTCTAGTAAGCAGAAGTATCAATTTCGCTGGAGGGAGGCTAGTTGTAATTTGAAATTCATTTATAATTTCGGCCCTTACTAATGTTGCTATCTTCACACTTAAGATAAGGTATTATTATTTAAAAATGCATACACAGCTGTGTGCTCCACAAGATAACTGATGATGAACATGCTTAAAACCTGTGGAATTTCAGGTGTTGTGCTATGAACAGATGGATGCAGAGTAGCTTGTGTTTTTTTCCAGTGAAATGCTTGTGCAGCATCATGGACTGTAAGAGAATAGGGCAGTTTTAAGTCTACTTTCCGAAGGAAAGAAATGCTTAAGGGATCACTTTCGTGGGTGTCCCCCCCCCTCCCTCTTAAATTTTTGAATGCATCAACCAAATTTATTTCACCAAACTTGGTGCACATATAGTATTTATTAAGGACACCTGACTTTTATAATTTTTGACTACACCAGGCACTTACTTTCAAAATGGCTACCAGTTAAATGTTATGGTGATATGTCATAATTCATATTGGGAACCATTCAAAGGATTTAAAACAAATTTTGTGTTATGGCAGGGCATCATGTAAGCATTACATTTTGAGGTGGATATTTCGAGGTCTTCCATTTTGGAGGATAGCACCAAATGAAAAATAAACATTTTACATGAACACCATGATCTACTAAAACGCCACATAGGCGAATATTATGTACTGAAGCACTCGTTCATAGCCGAATATTACGCACTGAAGCACTCGTTCATAGGCTAATATAACGCACAGAAGCACTCGTTCATAGGCTAATATAACACACAGAAGCACCCGTTCTTGCTTTCTCCGTTTTTAAACCGCTGGATTGGGACGTCACAACTCACCCTGGCAAAGACACAAAGGCTACTGAACTGCCTCAAAAATTTCCGTTAAAATCACATTTGACTCGTCACGGTGACGTAACAATACCCACAAGCCAATAGGTGACTGCAGGAATCATGGCATCACCAAAAATCATGGCATCTGCCGTAAACAAACCGGCGGACTGCTCGTATATTAAACTATTTTGTTTAATACGTTCTACGTATTTTAACATGAGGCCCTCCTGAATATTAACAAGGTAAGCTGTGCAGAATCCATTAATGCTACTTTCGTTTATCTAGGACGTTTCGTTCAGAACAGCCGCTAAACTGGATAATTACCAATATGTTCTTAGAGGAGTCAAGTTCGAACTTTCTTGGACTAGCCTTTCCTATCTGGTACAACATGAGAGTTAGGAGGTGGCAAAGGAGACCTTTCTCCTGCTGGAGGACCAAGTATCAGGAAAGTTGAGTAGGAGGAAAGTATGGATAATAAAGTAAACATTGCAAGCAGGTCACATCGTGGAGGCATGCAGAAACCTGCAAAGTAGTGATACATTAGTAGTTTGAAACCTGTCATATTGACATCTCTTTTTAAAAAAATTCTGGCAACGTCTTTCTTCATCTGCACACATTTTTAAATATGGTAATTTGAACTTTTTTACTGCATAACAAATAAAACCCTTTACATGTAAACTCAATAAACTTGTGGATATTTTAACTTTTATCGTGCATCCATTTTCACTGCTTGTTGCAACTCCCTAATATTGGCAAATGTCCTCTTCGGTACCAAGTGTCTTAAAAATGTTTCATTGCTGATTTTCTTCTATTTGGCTTTTGAGTTACGTTGGTCACGTAGGAATTTGGATCACCTGAAGACAGTTAATGGCCAATTAACATGACATCATAGCTTTCTCTTATATAACTGAACCATACTTACTATACATTAAGGGTTTCCAATTAAAACTTTCACAAAATGAAAGAATTCTATATATCGGAAACCAGAAATTGAACACAAGTCCTCTTAATACTGTTAAAGTATTAAGTAAGACAGTATTAATTTTTAATTTTTAAATTTATTCTTTAGCTCTATGTTGAATATCTTTCTTTTGTATTGTAACTATGAAGTAAACTTCGGGTATAGTTAATNTTTGAACTTTTTTACTGCATAACAAATAAAACCCTTTACATGTAAACTCAATAAACTTGTGGATATTTTAACTTTGTCGTGCATCCATTTTCACTGCTTGTTGCACACTCCCTAATATTGGCAAATGTCCTCTTCGGTACCAAGTGTCTTAAAAATGTTTCATTGCTGATTTTCTTCTATTTGGCTTTTGAGTTAAATGACTAAAGATTGGTCGCGTTGGAATTTGGATCACCTGAAGGCAGTTAATGGCCAACTAACATGACATCATAGCTTTCTCTTATATAACTGGACCATACTTACTATACATTAAGGGTTTCCAATTAAAACTTTCACAAAATGAAAGAATTCTATATATCGGAAACCAGAAATTGAACACAAGTCCTCTTAATACTGTTAAAGTATTAAGTAAGACAGTATTAATTTTTAATTTATTCTTTAGCTCTATGTTGAATATCTTTCTTTTGTATTGTAACTATGAAGTAAACTTCGGGTATAGTTAATCTTTTGTCTTTTTCCAGTATAACATGTTTTGCTTTTTCCTTCTTAATTATATAAAAGTTTAATAATAGAGAAGTGTTTTTTATTAATATTCAATAGGTTATTGGTCCAGCACTGCCTTCGTAGTGCGTTTATGTTGTTGAGTGGTATTTTTGTCATAATCCAAGTCTAAGGATGGATTTCACAAACCACATAAAACCATTAGCTGATGAGTCAGACTGGGCTATTTGGAAGAAGAAGATCCGAGATTTTCTACATTACCATGAAGGTGCTTTAGATATTCTAGACAGAAAGTTGAAGAAACCAGATGAGTCTGTAGCTGTGAAAGATAAGGTACGCTATGAAAGGGATGTGGCGTTCTATCGAAAGGCAAATAGTATCGTCAAGTCAGCAATAGCTAGTACTGTTACTGAGACTGTATATGAAAAAATTATGGAAAAATAATCAGCAAGTGATTGTGGGAAGTTTTAAAGAATCATTTCGAAGCCACCTCACAAGACCAGCTTTTTAAGTTATGTACAGAGGTTTTTTTTTGTTTTACCTGGAACACACAAAATGTTTCAATCCGTATTGCCAAACTTAAAAGTCTGTGGAGTGATTTGAATAATGGTCTAAAAGAGAACGAGAATCCGTTACCTGATTTGTTGTTGACGTGTAAGATATTACTTATTCTTCCAAGTAGTTTTGACAATTTTAAAGCAAGTGGGATGTTAAAGATTTGTCGAAGACCTTCGATGAGCTAAGTATACAGCTCTGTATGTTTAGAAGAAACATGAGGAAATTGAATGATTGTAGTAGTATCTCTGAAGCTCTTATCGTAAAGGATTATAAGAAGAAGAGTGTTGTTAAGCCAAGAAATCCAGCCAAGAAGGACGACGCTGGTAATTGCTGTGGAGAAAACGGTCATTGGGTTCGAACTTGTCGAAAATGGATCTCAAATGGAAGATGGAAAAGGAAAGATGAGTCAAAAGGTGCCGCAAGTAATGCTGTCGAACATGTAGTTGGCGTAGTGCCAATCTGCACTGTGGTATTTAGTGATACTTTGAGTAGTAAATATAATGATTGGTCGATGGTGCTACTAAGCACTGAGCGGTTTTTCGATTTTAAGGAGTTTCAAAATGCGCATACTGTCGTTACAGCTGGAGAGGAGCCTCTAGAAGCGATAAGATCAGGTGGAATTGAAGTATCATCTATAGTGAATGGGAAAAGGAAGATCATNTGGAAGGCCATTGTACTGAATAATGTCTGGTATGTACCCAAGATTTCTAGAAATTTATTTTCTGTACCAGCAGCGCATGATTTAAATCCTGAGAGTATTTTTGAATCATCAGTTACAGAATGTAGTTTGAAGGTCAAAGGTAATATAGTGATGAAAGGCATTCGAGAACAGGGAGGAACTCTGTAAAAGACAGATATTGAAGCAGTAGTTCCCCAACAGCCAGCTGAAGTAAATGCTGCTATTTTGAATGAATTGTTATTACAATTACTTATACCACGAGAGGTGGGCTCATCAAAATAAGCAACATATTAAACAGAAACTTGAACAAGAGTTGGGAGTGAAAGACAAACTCGATAGAAAGATCTGTGAGCCTTGTGTTTATGGAAAGGTGCATTGTCTACCATTTGCTAACCAATGTGAAAACTTTGTCCAGGTGAATTAATCTCGACACATATGATTGGTCCTTTTGAAGAATCATTTTCAAAGAAACGTTATTTGGTAGTATTCTAAGATAGCTATACTAAATTTTGATACACCTTTGTTGTTGCAAAAAAGTCAGAAGCAAGTGAGTGTCTGCTGCAGATGCTAATTCATGCTAAGCAACAAGGTCATTCAGTTAAAAGTGCTATTGAGCAACAATGGTGGAGAATACGATAATGATGAAGTTCGTAAGATTCTTCAACAGTATGGAGTAACTCAAAGGCTAACAGCACCCTACTCACCACAACGGAATGGGTTAAGTGAACAGGAAAATCGCACAATAGTAGAGATGGCTAGAACATTTAAGTATTCTAACTGAGAAGTAACTTTTCCTGCAGCCATTTGGGTAGAAATGGTTATTACAGCAACTTTTCTACTGAATCGTACAGCAGAGTCTGCTGGTGGATTTAGTCCATATGAACTTTGATTAAAGAAAAAACAATAATTAAGCATCTCAGAATAATAGGAGCATCGTGTTATTTCCATATACCAAAGGAGAACCGAAAGAAAATGGATAAGAAGGCTACTAAAGGATTTTTCAAGCGAGACTTCAAGAATGTGTTGAGAAAGTGGAAGTTCCTTCACTCGAAAGAAAATCTGTAGCAATAGAAACTGATAAAGGAGTAAATGAACATGTAGAAAATATGGTTGCAGTGACAAAAACTGATAAAGATATAGAAGACAACATGAAGTAGATGAGGGTGTGAAGGAATCACCAGAATTATAGACTTCGTGATCGATTGAAGTTGCAAGCGCCAGGTTGTTTAGAAGATTTTGTGACGCCAGTTAATGCTGCTCAACTAGTACATTATGCTTTGATGATAGATACTCAAAATACTTACGATGTAGCTATCCCAAGTGAAGAAACAGCAGATTGGAGTAATGCCATGGAAAATTAGATGGCATCTTTAAAGGAGAATAATGTGTGGGAGTTAGTTGATGGGTTTTTTTGTAAGAAATGAACACAGATGGCAGTATTGAGAAGTACAAAGCTAGACTAGTAGCAAAAGGTTTTGGTCAACAAAAAAGAGTTTACTATAATNGAACCCAGATGGCAGTATTGAGAAGTACAAAGCTAGACTAGTAGCAAAAGGTTTTGGTCAACAAAAAAGAGTTTACTATAATAAAACTTTAAGCCCTTTAGTGAAGCTTACCACAATGTTCAATTCTCAGTATCGCTGCTAATGAGGGGATGCAGCTTTCTCAGTTTGATTACACAACAGTTTTCCAATATGGTGAATTAGAAGAAACTATTTATTTGCAGCAGCCAGATGGTTATAAAAATGGGTCTAATTGTGTCTGTAAGTTCAATAGAAGTCTGTATGGGCTTAAGCAGGCTCCAGAGTGTTGGAATTGTTGTTTTGGAAAATATTTGAAGTCACAGGACACAGGATTTTCAAGTTAGTGCAGTAGATCCAGGTATGTTCATAAAGGAAGAGAATGGGAAGAGACTTCTGTTAGTTGTATATGTTGATGATGGTCCATTAGCAGCAGATGACCCAAAAGATCTGAATGATTTTCTTCAGTGTTTGAAAAATGAGTTCAAAGTTGTTTGGAAGGAGGCAACATACTTAGGGCTGGAGATAGAACAAAGTGACACTGGTATCAAGATTGGCCAACAGACCTATGCCAAAAGACTACTAGAATGTTTTGGTTTTCCCAACTGTAGACCGGTATCCACTCAATTCTAAAGAGTTCAGGAATTTCGGATTCAGGGAAAATTAAAGAACAGCCTTTACAATATTGTAGTGCAGTAGGAGCCCTTATGTATTTGATGTTGGGATCCAGACCAGATCTTTCTAACAGTATTGATTTTCTATCAAGATCATTAGAGAATCTATCAGAAGAAAATTTCACTCAAGTCAAGAGAGTCTTTCATTATATTTCCGCGACTCTTGACCTTAGAATTCACTATTGTCACGAAACTCCAAGAGGAAAATTTGACTGTTATAGTGACGCCAACTTCGGAGGATGCTCAAGTACAGGCAGATCGACTTTGGGAGTTCTCCTAAAGTATGCAGGTACAGTCATTTCTTGGATGAGTCTATGTCAAATCATGGTTACAACCTCGACCACAGAAGCTGAGCTAGTTGTGGCCCTCGGAGTGTGCAAAGGAATGCAGCTGGCAGGTGGTCTTATTTCAAGAAATTAGAAAAGATGTTGATATTCCAGTGTTACAAGTTGATAATGCTGCAGCAGTCAAATTAGCTCAGAATCCCGAGTTTCATCGCATGACAAAGTATATCAACATCAAACATTTCTTTTTCCTTGAAAGAGTGAATGACCAGAAGTTACTCATTGAACAAGTGTCAAGTGAACATCAGTTAGCCGATATTCTCACAAAACCCTTGGGGAATAATCGTCATAAGACCCTGTGTATTAGCATAGAACTAAAAAAAATTAATTAACAAAATTACATTAATAAGCAAAAGTGTTACAGTGTTAAATGAGACAGTATGCATTTTTAGTTCTTTTCATTTATTCTTATATTGCAGAGCGTCCTTCGGTGCAACACTGTTCTTGTTAGCTCTATGTTGAATATATTTCTTTTGTTTTGTAACCATGAAGTAACCTTCGGGTATAGTTAGTCTTTCGTCTTTTTCCAGTATAGCATGTTTTGCTTTTTCCTTCTTGATAATAATTAAAAGTTTAATAATAGAGAAGTGTTTTTATTAATGTTAAATACTAGCTCACTGTGTGAATATGCTGCAGCCTACAGAGACAGTCTTTGCGTTGTTGGGATAAACTACCATTATTGGCCAACTTATCAAAGGAAAGAAAGGCGTATGAGATTACTTTCCTGTCTGTGATACTGTTTGTATTTCTGTGCATATGTCCACCTCTTTCAATTTTTGAACGTTTCAATTGAATTTCACCAAACTTGGTACACACATAGTATTTTGTAAGGACACTTGACTTTTATAGTTTTCGACCATGCTGGGCACTTACTTTCAAAATGGTGGTCCTTTTAATATTTAGGGTGATGTATCATATCTCGGTAACCATTCAACCAATTAAAACAAAATTTTGACTGCTGACAGAGCAGCATGTAAGCATTAAATTTTGAAATGGATAGTATTGTTAGTCCTCCATTTTGAAAAATAGCACCAAATGAAAAAAAAAATTATTTTACATTATACCTCAAACTATTTAACCAATTATCATCCAATTTGGCATGTAAGTAATACTCTAGTAGGCCAGCTAAATGTAAGTCATTAAATAAATTTATGGTCTTATTTCCAAAATGGCGGCTATACAAATAATTTTTGTTTATTTGACATATCTACCATACAATTCAACCAATTATGACCAAATTTTATATGCTGAAAGTATCTTTTACAAGAATCATATATTCCAACACAGCCACTTTAGTCAACCATTTTGTAAGATAGCACCGCACAAATAAATCATGTTTTTATGTTATATATCTTGGTAAACAATTAACAGATTCCTGCCAAATTTGGCAAACAAGTAATACTGCAGCATGTATAGTATGTTTTACTTATGTCAGACAGTTTTTTTTCAAAGTGGCATCCATTTAACCATTACAGCTATTCTATAACATCGTCAAAACCATGTAATCAATTCAAACTTAACTTTGTATGCTGCAGTAGATATTAAAACTATCAACTGTATCTACATAATGCATTTTTGTCCACCATTTTGGAAGATAGTGCCACACAAACGAAGTTTGTGTCATATCTCAGGGAATCAAGTGACTGATTCCTATCAAATATGGCAAACAAATAGTACTGCACCAGATTATGTAAAATGGTATGTTTAAAGTATGCTAGGCACTTATTTTTAAAATGGCATCCAAATAGCCACCTTTGCTTAGAAAGCTATATCATCAAAACCATGTAATCAATTCCAATTATTGTATGCTGGCAGTTTATATGACAACCATCAAATGCATCTACATGGAGCCTTTTTTGTCATCCATTTTGTAAAATATTCCACATGAATAAATAAAGTCTTTATGTAATATCTCTGGGAAACCGTTGACAGATTCCTACCAAATTAGGCAAACAAATAATACTGCAGCCATTGGTGTAAACTGGTGTGTTTTAAGTCAGTCAGGCACTTATTTTCAAAATGGTGGCTATATAAAATTTTTTTGCTAATTATATTTTATTAACATGACAAATTCCAACTTAACTTTGTATGCTGGCATTATCTATTACAACCATCAAATTTGTCTATACAGAGCCTTATTTCTATGCCATTTTGTAAGATAGCTCCATAATAAAAAATGAAGTTTTTATGTCATATCTCGGGGAAACAATCATCCCATTCTTACCAAATTTGGCGAAGAAGTTGTACTGTGGTTGGTTATGATGATATATGTATTTTTTTAAGTATGACACACTTATTCCGATAACAGCGGTTATAAAATCATTTTAGCATAGTGTGCTATATCTACGAAACTTTGAAATAGATTTGAACTTAACTTTGTATACTGGCAATATATATATATGGCCAGTTATATATATATATGTATATATATATATATCAAATGTGGTAATACATAAATTTTTGTCCTCTATTTATGAAGATTGTCACATGAAAGATATGAATATTTTATGTCATATCTCAAGGAACAATCAACCATTTACCACCAAATGTGACCCCCCAAATAGTGCTACATAATGCCATGTAAACTGACATGTATGAGTTGGAGTAGTCCGTTTTTTAGTGTTAAAAGTAAATAATTTAGTTTAGTATGTTAGTATCTATGAAACAATTCAACAAATTATTGTACACTTACAGTATTCATTTGAAGCATCAATTATACACACTGAGATGCAGTTTTTCCAGTCTATTTGCAAACTAATGCCATTAAAAAAAGTTTAAACATTTTGCCATATTTCTGGCCATATAAACTTACATGATTTAAGTGTGCCAGATAACAATGTTCAAAATGGCAGCCTCATTAAATAATTAAACAATCTAACCAAATTTAAACAAACTTTGTATGTTGACAGTATATATTATAAGCATCGTATACAGAGCCTCTTTTGTTGTTTTGGCAATTTTTATGATAGAACCATATAAGAAAATAAAGTTTTTATGCCATATCTCAGGGATTATTCAATTTCCACCAAATTCTTCACACTAGTAGCGTTATGGTAGAACATGAAAACTTACAGGATTTAAGTGGCTCAGACGCTGTAAATATTTTAGGTTCGTAAACCCTATCATTCAAAACATTAGACTGATTAAATCTGAAGATGTTGCTCTGAATTTGACCTCACGCTAATTTATGGCACAAGGTTTTCTGGGTTCGAGTCCTGGATAAGGCACGTGTGTATTTGTATTTGTCTCACTACTGTAGCATATGTTTCTGGTTTTGTCTATAATGATATTTTATTTCAACGAGACGTAAAGTCGTACCTACGAACTCAGCTTTTAAGAACCTAAAAATTAATTGTAGCCATGTTGCAAAAAGGGATGGTTCAATATATATCAGTAACATATTGTTAAGCCATAAGCACCCAAAAACTGAGGGCCATAACACAATTTATAGTACTGAAAAGTGTTGAAACAAGTCTGTGGTATTAGTTTCTACAAAAGTTATTCTGACAGCATTGCAAAAATCACTTTGTCATATTTTAATTAATAGAAGAAAAAGAAGTCTGGATTTGCAATGAACCAGAACAGAAGCCATTTGATCACTAAAGTTTTAAAATACCATGTTATTTTTATTCAATACCATGAAAGGAAGTATTGCTCTCTGTTTCTTGTAACTTGGCAAGATTTTGACAGGTCGATGAAAGTCGCACCAATGTTTACTTTTCATTTATGTATCCTTTCACCATCAGCTGGTGTCTCATCTGGCGGCTGCATATTTTATTAACACGTCACCTAATCCACTTGCCATTGTTATGCTAAACAAATTTAAAGATATTTATAGACTGACCTCTGTTGAAAAAATTAGAAGGTTATAAAAGTAAAAAAAAAAAAAAATCTTGCAAGAAATGAAATATTTGCTAACCCTTCTTGAATTTATTAGAGACAGCGAATTTGGGTTACCATTTGCGAGACAGCAATTGTAGTTCTTATCATACTTTGGACGTTACAGCTAATATGTTAAAAGATTGGAAATAAAAATAATTTGGGGAACTTACTTGACAACGCACTTTCATTCGCCAACGAACAACTTACCAGCAACCTTCAAAAAGCAGTTATTCTGCTATTAATAATACTAAACAGCTCGAGTTGGAAATATGTGGCGTGGAATAACGTAAGAATGGCTTAAAAACTACCCAAGCACTTCCAACACGTCCAAATCATAAAAATAATTCAACAGTACCCGGCGTTATTTCTGAAGGCTTTTGGAATTTACCTTAAGCATGTATGGATGGCATGGTGAGTGGGGATATGACGTAAAAAGAACCCCCAATTTTTGAAGTTGTGTTTCATTTGAATACAGACCGTTTTAATTTGCATTTCATTTAGAACATCTATACATTAGTACTTTACTATGAAGATTAGTTTGTAACACTAACAACAGCTGTTTTGTAACCACGTAAAATAACAGGTATTAATTAATTAATCTAGGAACTCTTTCTTATCTGCGTCTTTTCTGCTTGTCTGATGTGCATCAGCAGTGCAGTCAGAATAGCCAACGTAATATTAATTTCCATTTGTTCATGCATCATCTTATACAAGATTTTGTAAATGGAGTGTCGTTTGTTTTGCACATGTCAAGTTGCCATTCACTGACTCTCGAGGTCTTGCCAAGTTATATGAGACAGAGAGTACTTTAGACAATGCTTCAGTGTTTGCTTAAGGCGTAAAACTGGTGCAACCTGACACTTTTAGTGTAGATAGATGAAACAGGGGCTTTGGTCTGCTGTATGCTGAACTGTGAAGCGTGTGATTATACTGTTATTGAACACTAAGCATAAGTGATTTTGTAGGTACTTTAACCTGATCACCAGAATTTGACATGCTTAAAAACAGGAAACATTTTTTTTCATGTTGACTAAGAGACTGATGAAATTAAAATATACATCATCTCTCACAAGCTAAACATTTTGTAGCAGATTTCCTGATGTTATTTCCAAGTAAGTAAAACAAGATCAAGATCCTCAAGAGTTTATTATAGTTAATGGTGTGAGCTGCACTAGAAAGCAATGATCTTGGTACACTACAAAATAAAGATTTCACTATTGAAGAGAAACTGAAGAATTCATCACCTGAAAGTAAATTGCATGCATTATATGGTATTTCAGGAGACAACTTATCTTTCGCCATATTAAATATGTCAAATTTTGAAGAATACTGGAAGTTCATACTACCACAGCAAGTTACATATATGGTCATATGGGAAACATATTGTTTCAAGATGTTATTGGCATATCAAAGTTCGTGAGGGATGGAGGTCCTAATAAAAATAAAAGAACTAAGTTTGTTTTTTAATTTATTTATAATGTTATGAATATACACACAGGTCTTATTTACATCTTTAAACTACCTATTTATACTATTATCTTTTGTTATTCTCAGTGAAGGCAATATGTCACGTCTATCTTAAGTATAATTAATGTCCTTATCTTTCTCTCTATATTGGGGTTAGTCTCTTAATTCAAACTCATTATTTACACATATTCAATCTGTCTATTGCCATCATTCCAAATGTCTGCCACTCGTGCATCTAGTTCAACAGTCCCGCGTATCAGTCTCACCCTCCACTGTACTGATGCTCACACTCCGCAGACTTCACTCTGGTGGTCTTTCTCATCGCCACTCATTGCTTCGCTGGCTAATTGCTTTGCTGTCTTTGCACACCTGGCTCTTAAGGCAGTGCAATCCTCCAAATTCTATAAACCGTCTAGTTGGAGGCCCATCACGGCTTAAATGATTTCGCTGAACAGATCCAGAGGTTCCCTGCACTCCGAGTCACACCGACAGAGGCTAGGGCAAATACCAGAACATTCTTGCAATAATAACCCCAGAAATTCAATCTGCTCAAGGATAGAATGCGGCATAGGTCCAGATAAGCTTATTGCGGCAGCGGCACTCCTTTTTAAATCTCCACCCACACTTTGGGTTACCACTTTGCCCTTGACACACTCGTTCACTTGCTCGAGTGGGACGGTGCAAGGGAAGCGATGCAGAACAGCGACATGTAACACTGCCCCCTCCTCTAGTCTGTTTATCCCGAACAGACGCTGCCCTTGCTACCCCCGCTCTTGCTTTCCAATGCTGCTCCAGTTTCATCTCGCTTCACCCGTATCGGCTTTCAAGACCCCCCCCCCCGGTGTTAAGAGCTGCCCAAATATCTCATCTCACCTTACTAGCAGTTCCTCCAGTACTTCTGGTAGGAGANCCGGTGTTAAGAGCTGCCCAAATATCTCATCTCACCTTACTAGCAGTTCCTCCAGTACTTCTGGTAGGAGACATTCAATTTGTTTTACTCTAGAAGCTTTTGGAACATTTGGAAGAACCTGTGTGACCTACTACTGGGCAGCTCATTGGTGAAGACAAATCATGCTGTGTTAACATCACTAACTCTGTACTGCCTACCCGTAGCACACCATGTACAATATCGCTACAGCACCCCAGCCTACGTAATACATCAAACCCCAACCTCTATTTCTGCAATGTATATACAGTACTGTGCTCTAGACTATGGTCACCAAGCTTCAAGTTCTCTTTTCCCTTACCTCTAACAGCTGTGGTCTCACCTGTTACCGTAGTCAAGTAGCAATGTTCCATACTGTCACCAGACGATGGCTTGGGGGAAGGTCCGAGGATGTCTGGTCTTACTGCTGTTGTGGTCACCCCAGTGTCGATGACCTTCTGTCAGCAAATATCTTTCAGGCTCCCCTCCACCAACNTCTTACTGCTGTTGTGGTCACCCCAGTGTCGATGACCTTCTGTCAGCAAATATCTTTCAGGCTCCCCTCCACCAATATGGCATCCAAATACTGTTCCACGGAACATACCTGTAAGGACATTGGAGCCTTCTCTCTAGCATTCACTGACCTTTGCCCCCCAAGATCTGTGTTTATGCGAGTTTTCCATATATGTTGTACTCTCACCTGCCGCTCACGACCTATTTTCCAGTTGCTGCTTCTGTTGCTGCTGTTGTGGGTAGTAGGCTCTCAGGTGCCCCGGCTGTCCACATGACCAACACTCTAGCAGTTTGGGAAGGGGGGGGGTAGCAAAGTTGTGTAGCGCAGACCCTGGGAGTGATGTCCCTTATGGTTGTCTGCATCTCCTTCAATTTCTTCAATATGCCTTTGTCATTATCTTCGTTCGTCACTGCTCATACCGGAAGTTGGGGTGTGGACCCCAGTCTGGGTGACTGCACCTCCAGTACTCGAGCCAGGGTCATCGTGCATGATTTATNGTCTTACTGCTGTTGTGGTCACCCCAGTGTCGATGACCTTCTGTCAGCAAATATCTTTCAGGCTCCCCTCCACCAACATGGCATCCAAATACTGTTCCACGGAACATACCTGTAAGGACATTGGAGCCTTCTCTCTAGCATTCACTGACCTTTGCCCCCCAAGATCTGTGTTTATGCGAGTTTTCCATATATGTTGTACTCTCACCTGCCGCTCATGGCCTATTTTCCCGTTGCTGCTTCTGTTGCTGCTGTTGTGGGTAGTAGGATCTCAGGTGCCCCGGCTGTCCACATGACCAACACTCTAGCAGTTTGGGAAGGGGGGGGGGTGGGTAGCAAAGCTGTGTAGCGCAGACCCTGGAAGTGATGTCCCTTATGGTTGTCTGCATCTCCTTCAATTTCCTCTATATGCCTTTGTCATTATCTTCGTTCGTCACTGCTCAAACCGGAAGTTGGGGTGTGGACCCCTGTCTGGGTGACTCCACCTCCAGTACTCGAGCCAGGGGTATCGTGCATGGTTTATGGTGCAGCCAGATGTATCGCGTGCCATATCTCTTTGTTGACGAAGGCATTGATGATGTGCATCTCCACGGGTTACCCTTCAAAAGATCGGTTAGACAGCTATATAATGTCTTGCCATAGCCCCTGGAGTGGATCTCCTTGTCGGTGGGTGCGGCTTTGCAGTTGGGCATGGTGGGCATATCGCCGGTATTAGTCACAGAAACATAGCTCCAAGGCCGACACCAGTGTGGGGTACTCCAGTTGATGTCGCTCTGGCACCATGCTCAGTGCAGAGCCTCTCAGTACAGCCACAAGTTAGTATGCCTGCTGTTTGTCTCACCAGCCATTCAGGGTGGCGACTTTTTCAAACTGGTGTAGGTACTGCAGTCAAGAAGTCTGGCCACCGTAACGAGCGGGCTTAATTTAGACCCCCTTTCTCCACTCCTGGCTGCTCAACCTCGAGCTGCTGGCTATCCTCTGAGGTTGGTGTATTGGTTACGACTTGCTCTGCTTCCCCACTTTTCTGGACTGACAGTGTGGTGATAGTGGAACACTGCTGCTGAAGAAATTCCTGCTATTCCTTCTTCATTGCACTTGTTTCATTCTAGACACTGTCAATTCTTCCACTCACACTCGCCACTGCTTCAGTTACACTTTCCACATTTTCATTTGCTTTGTAAACTTTCTTGTGTATGCAGTCTGTTCTTGTGTCTTCACTACCTCGCTAATATATTCTATTTTCCTATCTACATTAACTATTTCCTTGTCTACTAAATCACTTACACTAGTTATCTGTCTATTTACATTCTTTTTTACACTTTCATTCTCACTACTTATTTGATTATAAAGGCTAATAGCACTTGTGCTCTCTTGGCTACGTATTTCCCAATTAATGCTCACAGTTATTTCATGCCTGCATACTTTTTTCTCAACATTCACTGCGATGATTACACAAAACAGTAATAATATTTTGGCCTACAGTTGTTATAATTATTTAGTTGGTTTTAATATCATCAATCACTAGCCTATTGCCTAACTTATTTACAATTGAATGCCTCCATCCCACTTCTGACACCAGTGTTACAAGATGCTAGGGGTATATCTGAGTTTGTGAAGGGTGGAGGTCATAATAATTATAAAAGAACTAAATATGTTTTTAATTTTTATAAAATGCTATAAAAATACACACAGCTATTATTTACAACTATATACTATGTATCTCTATTGTTATCTCGTGTTATTCTCAGTGAACGCAGTATGTTATGTCTACCTGAAGTCTAATTAAAGTCCTTATCACTGTCTCTATATTGGTTATGGTCTCTTAATTCACACAACTATTATTTACATCTATTAAATCTGTCCATAGCAATTATTACAAATTTCTGTCACTCACGCATCCAGTTCAGTAGTCCCGTCCATCAGTCTCTTTCTCCACTCTACTGATGCTTGCAGTCGGCAGACTTCACTCCCGCTGGTCACTTTCATCACCTCTAGTAGCCACTTGTCGCTCTGCCGTCTCATCACTTCGCTGTCTTCACAGACCTGGCTCTTAGGGCAGTGCAATCCTCCAAACTCTATAGACTGTTGGTTTGGAAGCCCGGCACAGCTTAAGTAATCTTGCTGGCCGGATCCAGAGAAGGTTTCCCGCACTCCGAGTCACAATGAGAGAGTCGGGGGCGATGACCAGATTATTCTTTTATTGATAGCCCTAGAAATTCAGTCCGCTCAAGGACTGAAGGTGGTATGAGTCCCGATAGGCTTTTCGCGGCAGCGACACTCCTTTGTAAATCTCCACGCACTCTTGGGGTTACCGCTTTGCCCTTGACACATTTCTTCTCTCGCTTGCTTGAGTGGGGCAGGACAATGGTAACTGTGAAGAACAGCAACATGTAACAATATTTTTCTAGGACATGTAGGAGAAGATGAGTTTATTGGTCCCAGGCACAACAGTCGTTATTAATGTTGTCAGTCCGTGCAAACTATGCCTTGGAAAATCTGTAGGGAGATTTTCAAACACTCATCCCTAAAGAACCATTAGGTTTTGTGTCAATTGACATTTTTAGATCTTTGCTGAAATTCAGGACTGAAACAATTTGATTAAGGCTTTTCATATTTCTGTTACATCCTCTATAATTGTAGCTTCTGTATTTTCTCATAACTGCCAAGAGAGAAAACTCTGAAAAGATAAAAATTAATTAAGTTAATTTTTGTAGATCTTGTCTTTGTAAGAACTAATCCACTTATTTTCTTTCATGCTGCCATGAGTACTGTAATGTGTTATTGATTTTTTTTTTTTTTTATGAATGTAAATTTTTAAGATCAGAAATGTCTTGATCAGCATGGCACGCGTCTTGATTTTATTTTCATACTTTATTTCTGTTTGTCTTTATCGCGCCCTTTAATGCTTTCCTCCATTTCATGTAAGTACACTTAATTTTGACAGTTATAGTAAATTAGCGTCACCACAATGTATCCTGTCACAGCTGTTCTGTCAATGAAGAAAACAATGTTTGTAAATAAATGCTATGATCAATGTATGATATTATATGTTGCCATTCCAACTTGTTTTATTTTTGACATGGCCAAGTTATACTGCTGGGATTCTGTTTATTTCATTATGGGTGGATGGGTTTGTGAAGGGGGATGGAGAGAGTTTAGTTTAATGCCTTTTATGAGACAGCATTGTTTTGTGGTTCTTCGTATGAGACGAGAGACAGTATCATTTTGAATTATGTATTGTTTTTATGGAGCAGTGGAAAATTTTGCTTGTATGGAAGTTTAAATTATTGTAACCTTAAAAGTTTTAACTTCACCGAAAGAACGAAACACAGTAAATATGTTGCTGTTCGTATTGATGTGAAAACATGTGGTACGTAAATATTTTTAACAAAATTAACCTTACACCCCTTGGATTGTCCATATAATAAACATGTTATTTGCTTCTAGGCCATGTATAGTTCAGACATTTTAATAACAGTTTTGAAATACATTATTTACAAAACACACAGAATTACTGTTTGTTTATTCCTATTCACAACTCTTGAACATATGTTTTATGGCAATCCTTGGACACATTTGTCTGCCACTGATATGAAATAGTTTATTTGTAGAATCATTCAATAAATATAACGCTTCACCGGTTTCCCGTAGCACTTAAGTGTATGGAAAATGGTGGACCAAGCCATTTTACGAAGCAGTTGACATGTGCCAACAATATTACATTTCACGCAAGAAAACACACTAAAAAGACATGCCTACAACCAACTATGCTTAATGAAAGCACTTACAAAAATAATTAAGTACAGATAAAATATTCCAATTATGCCAGCAAGGTACTCGCATTAACGTGATGAAAGAGATCACATGCACAATGGCCTTCACAGAGCTGGAAACGTTTCACTGATTGTAAGTGTCCACATGCTCTTGTCGTATCTGCTAAGCATGTTTTTAAAATCAATTTGCTAAAAGTCAAAAGAAAAATTGTATATTAGTTTAAAACTATTATTTAAACCATAAATGATGTAAATATAATTTATGTTTTGAATTATAACCTTTAGTTCAGAGTACTATTTTCTTCCATAGTGATCATCATCATCATCATCTCCAATATAACAACATACATCACGCAACAACTCTTCCCCATAGGCTTGCATGTGTATATTACACGAGAAAGACTTATCACACACACTTATATACACATACACAAACACATTAAGAAAATGCAAAACCTTAAACTGGTTTGGGGAGTTGTAATAAATAAGAAAAACAATAAACTACTGAACCACATATATTTATTTTATATTAGTTAAACACAACAAAGTGTGATGTTAATGCTGTATTATTTCTGACCTACTTGAAAACCAATTATATTTTGCAGTTCATCTTTGCAAACTGGCCAATAACACTGTCGTAAGTCGACTGTTACTTAATTTTTCGAAGCACTGCTTTCTGAATTTACGAAAGGGCCGATTGACAGTAATTAATGTCCTTGAGCTGATGTGCAGAAATGAGCCATTCTGCAGACGATGCAGCAGGTGTGCTTAGAACCAGTTTGGTAAGTCAGAATATCTTGGAAATGCCTAAGCACACTTCGTTGGAATGCATGAAACTGCTTCGTCTTTTAATTGAGATGATCTGTGCATGACAATTCAGCCTTTAAGCAGACTACGTCAAAATGAGCCACAGGTTTCCCCCCCAAGAGACTTGGCCAGTATCCATTGCAGAGTCATTAATGAGTAATGAATGCAGCATATTTCACACACTGTCCTGCACGAAGCAGTTCACATTCAACCTGCCAGAAGCAGGTTCCAACCTATCAGTTTGCATGATGCCCATGAGCAGCTGCCGACGAGCAGTGATGGTCTCTCCCGAGAGCCTCGTTCTCTATGTACTTACTGCCTGTGTTCAGGCATCAGGGTGAGTCAAGATGGAGGAGTGGGAAGGGCATTGCATGCATGCGAAACATTGCCGCTGCGCAAACTACAAGAAGCTGCTTGCTACGCGTGAGCAAGCATAAGACTTCGTTGATGCGTACAGCATTCATATAGGCTTTGCGTTGACTCTGCTGTCTATAAATGCAAACTGCGTGTATTAATCCACAAATAACTGTTATTTCTTTTTTAAAGAAAATTTAGAGTATTATTTTAACTTAAAATAATATGATTATGCTGCAAGCATAGGAAGCAGAGAATTATCACTGCTTCACTATCATACACTGTGAAAAGGCTACTCATATTAAGGAGTAAAGTATATTTCCTAGTATTCTTATGATTTCTTCTACATATTCTTGTTCATAATTTTGTTTGATACTCTAATCTGTGATTTTTTCTCTATTGTAGAGAGACTATTCAATTTCCACATACACCCATACATTACTATCAGGAGTTTTTTTTTTCAGTTTTGATTTATGGTGTGAAACAAATAAGAGTACAGTATTAATTATATATTTTATAAATGTCATAAAATGAAATATGAACGCCACAAAATATATTAATGTGTTTATAGTGCAAGTAACAAATCAGTAAACTCAATAGGGTAATTATTAAGTTCAGGGGCCTTTCTAAAAACACAAAAAAAAATTCAAAATTATGATATATTTCTACTCTACTAATCACGTAGAACACGAATATACTAGGGGCGTAGCTTTAAATTAAGTACAACATATTTAAAAAAATTGAACAAAATTGCGAAATGAACAGTATAGCTANTACTAGGGGCGTAGCTTTAAAATAAGTACAACATATTAAAAAAAATTGAACAAAATTGCGAAATGAACAGTATAGCTAGTTTGTTTATGTTTCTGAACGAAACGTCCTAGACCAACAAAAGTTGCATTAATGGGTTCTGCACAGCTTACCTTGTTCATATTCAAGATGGCGTAATGTTAAAATAAGTAGAACATATTTAAAAAAAACTTGTGAAATANAATGGGTTCTGCACAGCTTACCTTGTTCATATTCAAGATGGCGTAATGTTAAAATAAGTAGAACATATTTTAAAAAAACTTGTGAAACANTTAAAATAAGTAGAACATATTTAAAAAAAACTTGTGAAATATGTTTGTTTACGTATTTTAACGCCAGAGGAATTATACCAGCCCCTACCTAGGTGAGTCAATTTACCTTCTTTTGGTGTGTTTTACGGTTCCTTTAAATCCCTACAATCCTACATTCGTAGTTAAGTGTAAAACCCTACATACCTAGCTTAGTGTAAAATCCAAAAATCCTAGGTTAGTTTAAAAATGTAAAATAGTGATTCATCCATCTTGGGTTAGGTTCTGTTAGGTTAGGTGGGCACATATTAGGAAATTAGTCGGACGTTAATGCCCCTAGTATATTCGTGTTCTGCATCGTTAGTAGAGTGGAAATATACCATTTTCCGTGAATTATTTTTATTTGTACAGAAAAGCCCCTAAACTTAATAGAAATGAGTTCAGAAGTTTTTCCAAGTCACAATTGCAGCAGCTTAACATTTATAGTAAGTGATAAAATAAAAGTAATTGCATTTTAAATTAAGGAAAAAAAATTTAAGTGAGTCCAAATATATGAGATCTAGAAAATTATTACTCCAAGCGAAGCGCTGAGGTGCCACTTGCAGGTGGCTTCAGACAAGGAAAACCTGGGAAAAAAAAGGGAAAGTCATGAAGTCATTTAACCCTTTCATGCCCATTGTAGACAATCGTCAACACTGCGGGGCTCAGTGCCCAACCATCTTCACTGGATGTAAGTGATTCCTAAATCAGGTTACTGCGCTACGTTATGACTGGTTCGTATCACTCATCACTGAACACAAAGTCTACAGCTTATTGGTTGTTGTAATGAAACAAGGTCTTTGCCAGCTTAAGTACAGCATGCGTCAAAAAATGTCTTATTTGCAACACCAGAAATTATAAATTAACTTGGAAATTAAAGTGTTAAAACATTCAGGGAAAATAAGGAAATTTTGTGGAATTTTGTGAGAGGTTAGGGAAGTTTTGAGCTTATTTATGTGTTTTAATTACCTATTTTTAGTTTTTCCTTTAAAAAAAATTGTATGTTCCTATTGTTGGTGTCTTTGTGAAAGAGGAATTTGCTGAATGTATTTCAGTTCTTTTTACAATGTGTGCTGTAGCATCAAAAATGCAGTTAATTACGTAGCTGTGTTGTTTGCTTGATGTGTCTCCTTATTTTTGTCATAATTTTGTAGGGGATGGTTGCACATGTGTATCATTGAGATTCCAGTAAAATTCTTTTTGAGAATGTGCAAAACATAGAAGATAGTAGTTTTTGTTGCAAGTAAATTATAAATAAGTTTCTCATAAGAAAAGGATGTTTTGCAATGTGTGTATGTATATGAATGTTGCATTAGGGTTATTAAAAAATAAAGAACACGTTATGTTACACTCTGCTTCGACCCTATCCTCTACTACACTGCACTGTGTAGTCTTGAACATTGGCTGGTGATTAGTTGTTTTTGAGTTTGTAACATATCAAACCAGTTTTTGAAATGCCCTGGGTGGGTGACCACAACACTGATAATTTACAAAACATGAAAACTTTTGTGGACTATAGTAATAAGTGTGGGCATCAGTGTATTACTTACAAATTTTTGCAATATTTTATTTTATGTATTTCGGCCATATGTTAGTAATACCGCACAAATGTTTTGAAGCCAGAGAAGCTACTTCGTATAGCAAAAGTTGGATCATTTACTTTGATGAAGGAATTACTAAAAAAAAAATACCGGTACAAGTCACCGGGGGCATATCAGAGTTTGCGAGGGATGGAGGTATTAATAAAAATAAAAGACCTAAATACAATTTTAAATTTATTTACAATGTTATAAAAATATACACAACTATTATTTACAACATTAAACTTCTTATCTCTAGTAGATATAAGTAGATAACACTTATTCCCATTAATGANCATTGTCGACAATCGTCAACACTGCGGGGCTCAGTGCCCAACCATCTTCACTGGATGTAAGTGATTCCTAAATCATGTTTCTGCGCTACGTTATGACTGGTTCGTATCACTCATCACTGAACACAAAGTCTACAGCTTATTGGTTGTTGTAATGAAACAAGGTCTTTGCCAGCTTAAGTACAGCATGCGTCAAAAAATGTCTTATTTGCAATACCAGAAATTATAAATTAACTTGGAAATTAAAGGGTTAAAACATTCAGGGAAAATAAGGAAATTTAGTGGAATTTTGTGAGAGGTCAGGGAAGTTTTGAGCTTATTTATGTGTTTTAATTACCTATTTTTAGTTTTTCCTTTAAAAAAAATTGTATGTTCCTATTGTTGGTGTCTTTGTGAAAGAGAAATTTGCTGAATGTATTTAAGTTCTTTTTACAATGTGTGCTGTAGCATCAAAAATGCAGTTAATTACGTAGCTGTGTTGTTTGCTTGATGTGTCTCCTTATTTTTGTCATAATTTTGTAGGGGATGGTTGCACATGTGTATCATTGAGATTCCAGTAAAATTCTTTTTGAGAATGTGCAAAACATAGAAGATAGTAGTTTTTGTTGCAAGTAAATTATAAATAAGTTTCTCATAAGAAAAGGATGTTTTGCAATGTGTGTATGTATATGAATGTTGCATTAGGGTTATTAAAAAATAAAGAACACATTATGTTACACTCTGCTTCGACCCTATCCTCTACTACACTGCACTGTGTAGTCTTGAACATTGGCTGGTGATTAGTTGTTTTTGAGTTTGTAACATATCAAACCAGTTTTTGAAATGCCCTGGGTGGGTGACCACAACACTGATAATTTACAAAACATGAAAACTTTTGTGGACTATAGTAATAAGTGTGGGCATCAGTGTATTACTTACAAATTTTTGCAATATTTTATTTTATGTATTTCGGCCATATGTTAGTAATACCGCACAAATGTTTTGAAGCCAGAGAAGCTACTTCGTATAGCAAAAGTTGGATCATTTACATTGATGAAGGAATTACTAAAAAAAAAATTCTGGTACAAGTTACCGGGGGCATATCAGAGTTTGCGAGGGATGGAGGTATTAATAAAAATAAAAGACCTAAATACAATTTTAAATTTATTTACAATGTTATAAAAATATACACAACTATTATTTACAACATTAAACTTCTTATCTCTAGTAGATATAAGTAGATAACACTTATTCCCATTAATGAACTCTCCTGATGCTCACAGACTTCACTTAGTGGTCACTGTCGTCACTCACCGCTCCGATGGTACCACGCACCTGGAGCCAGTTGCAGTAGGAGATGCCAAAACTCTCTACACAGAGGCACAGCG
>NQII01006592.1:88472-117401 GCA_002778355.1 Clitarchus hookeri
GAGGATGGGAGCCACACGAGTTCCGATAGCCTTATCACGGTACACGTCAACAAGTGTTGCGTGGCGGCTAATTTGTAAATGTGCACGCTTCACTGGTTACCAGTGTTACCCTTGGAGCATTGCACTTCGTGCGGCGCTTGAACGGAAGGGCAACAGAAATAATGCGGAGCAGTTGCGTGTAACAATATTTATTTTGTTGCATATGTTTGCTACGTGTATGCACATATTACGCTGCTGTTATTAAAAATGTCTTTAAATAGATAGTCAAGAGAATATCATTTCATAAAAACATTTTTTATTAATGTAAAATGCTTTGACTAAATAAAGTATCTGCGAAAATTTTGTTTTATTGCGTTGGTATAGATCGAGGAAGAAAACGTGATAGAGACGAGGAAAACCTGCGTAGGCCATCCTGCACTTTCATCTGCTGAGTAAAGACTGTTGTGTTATACGGCATAAGAAACACATGCGGAAGAAAAAAAATGTTGTAATTATTTCGGAATAATATTTTCCCTAGCCACCTTGTCTGCTGTGATTTTGGTTTGAACTTATGTGATGTTTTCTAACATGAATAAGTGTGACAGAGAATATAGAGTAGAATACATACAAAATGAAGTGTGTTAATATTATTCTCGGTGTTAATAAAAAGAGGGACTGGGTGTCGACGTAAGCAAAAAGTAGTTAATTCAAAATATTACCAGACATACACACAGCAGTAACAAAACACTAAAAAAAAAAACATGTGCACGTACAAACCTTTTAAATGAAACCAAATTTTAACACACAAGAACAGAAAAGACGTCAGACCTTTCAAGTTTCACTGTATTTGATGATTGTAACCACTGTACGTAAGGAAAGGAATATATGTGGTGCTGCTTTTTACATGCGGAAATTATTCATTTAATTTTAAAATACGTGATTTAATATTTTCCCACTTGATAAATAACTCGTATAAATTTAAGTAGAAGTGTAATTGCTGTTAATGTTTAAGTTAGAAAGTAAGTCTTGTCAGTTTGTTGCAAAATCATTTATTTGAAAATATACATCTTCTATACTCAGAAATAACATTTTGAATTGTTTGGCTGAAATTAAAAGAGAACATTGTGCAATGGGGTTCTGGGAATGTTGTTTGTACTATTTCTNATTTTGAATTGTTTGGCTGAAATTAAAAGAGAACATTGTGCAATGGGGTTCTGGGAATGTTGTTTGTACTATTTCTAATACTGATTTCCATAATGGGATGTAGTTTGCAGGATACATTTAATAACTATTTAGTAACTGCCACGCTGGGTGAGGAACCCAATGGATGAAAACATAGATGTAATGGTACAATACCTCTGATGTGTATCAGCGATGCACTGGTTGGCATTGGTTTCATAGTGATTGAGGTGGGGAGGGGAGCACCTCAGTGGTTTTTTCTTGCTTGGAGGACACTCTTTAATCTAAGATACGTTTGAGGTCTCTTCTTATACACACCCACATTTCCCAACATGAATTTGTCTTATTGATTCCATTCTAGCTGGCTGTTTGAAATGGAAGTGGTAAATTAAAACCTGAAACATTAGCAGCATTTCAAGATGCACATTCCCCTTTAGAGTGTGGTTGGCATAGGAACTAGAGCACTCGCCTCCCACCAAGGCAGACTGGGTTCAATTCCCAGTGGGGCCACTCCCAGATTTTCACATGTATGAATCATGTCGGACGATGCTGCTGGTTGCTGAGTTTGAGTTTTCTCAGGGATCTGCTATTTCCCCTGCCCTTGCATTCTGGTGCTCCAAATCCACCTTGTTTCACCCTCATCGGCTCTCAAGACCTTGTTAAGAGCTGCCCAAACCTTCCATTCCACTCCACTTCTCATCGACTGGCTGTCCAGCTGCCTTCCTATTGTATGCTTTGCTTGGTATTCAATAGTATTCAAATACATCACTGTTAATACAATCGCTGATTGCAGGCCTATCTCTTCTATATACACTCCCTTCAACCAGCCAGGTACAAATTGAACAACTAAAATACTGAAACCTAATTGTGCTGCAGTACAATACATTTTTTATTTAATTTATTGAAGCACGGAACTTTGGTTGTTTCCACCTTCTTCCCTGTTTGGTTCATGGAAGAAATGGTAAAAAAAGNAATTTATTGAAGCACGGAACTTTGGTTGTTTCCACCTTCTTCCCTGTTTGGTTCATGGAAGAAATGGTAAAAAAAAAGGCTCTCGTAAATGGTAGCTGTTTGACATTTAGTGAGCCATTTTGCCATTGTTATTGTGCAAGAGCTATGCATTACTGCATTAATGAATGTGAAAATGTTACAGTATGGCTTATAATCCATAATTAAATGGGAATTTTTGTTCCCTTTTGAGACTCCCTCCCTAGTATCATTTTCTTCCAATGTGTGGTAACACTCTTGATATACTTGTGTAAGGTAAGTGACTGTGAATAAAAGGAGATGTTGTAATATGGATGTTGTTTCTTTTAGCTGCCCTGTCGTACAGGACCGCAGACCACACATTCCCGTGTAAATGAGGAGCAGAACAAGAAGTGTCTGATCCAGATTAGCCGATACAGGTTCTCACTGGTCATCTCGGGGCTTACCAAGANAATTTATTGAAGCACGGAACTTTGGTTGTTTCCACCTTCTTCCCTGTTTGGTTCATGGAAGAAATGGTAAAAAAAGGCTCTCGTAAATGGTAGCTGTTTGACATTTAGTGAGCCATTTTGCAATTGTTATTGTGCAAGAGCTATGCATTACTGCATTAATGAATGTGAAAACGTTACAGTATGACTTATAATCCATAATTAAATGGGAATTTTTGTTCCCTTTCGAGACTCCCTCCCTAGTATCATTTTCTTCCAATGTGTGGTAACACTCTTGATATACTTGTGCAAGGTAAGTGACTGTGAATAAGAGGAGATGTTGTAATATGGATGTTGTTTCTTTTAGCTGCCCTGTCGTACAGGACCGCAGACCACACATTCCCGTGTAAACGAGGAGCAGAACAAGAAGTGTCTGATCCAGATTAGCCGATACAGGTTCTCACTGGTCATCTCGGGGCTTACCAAGATACTTCAGAGGGTGAACGAGCTGGTAAGGATGTAATGTGTTAATAGTAGAGAAAGTGTATTAGAGTGGGTGGATCAAAGCCACATTTTGGGTTTTATGTTGCCCCTGGCTACATTCGGAGAAGCCAAAGATAATGGGAACCCTTTGAGGAATATGCATGTATATATAGTGGAGTCTCCATTATCCGACAGTCTCGGGACTGTCACCGTGACGGTTGAGAGAATAGACGGATAATAGAAATCCCCCCCCCCCCTTTTTTTTCCTCAAAGACACGACAGATACTAGCGATAATAATGTATACAATATTTAGCGCTATATTTTAAACAGGTAGCAGTCAATAGAAGTATGTACAGCATAGTATGTATTTGATATTAAATAGTGTAGACTTCTGTTTATTATGTTGATAAAATAACAAAATTTAATACATTACTATTATGTATATGTTCAGTAGTATAATCCTACCTAAAAAAAGTCTATAATTTTCCTTTGTTGTAACACTCCACGGGCTTTTGTTGCTGCCGTGTTGCGTATCTTACGTAGGAGTAATATCTGCGTTGCGTATGCCTCTTCTTGTTGCTCGTACCATTCAATGCATTTGGAAAACATGTTTTCAGCGTCACTGTGGCTAATTATTTTGGAGCAATCCTTGAGTGTATCATCCTCTTCTTCTTCACTTAAACATTCTACCTCATGTGTTGCACCTAATACAAGTTCCTCATCATTTAATATTTCAAAGCCTCCATATAGCGGAGCGATACTCGTCGCGCTTTCTCCTTTACGCAGTTGTTTTATAATTTCAAGTTTTTGAGAAAGTCCTAATACAACACGTTTCCGTTTCTCAGACATTTTTAAACACACTACACTTCGACATCAAACTGAGGACAATGACTTGCTAACTAAGTGACTACCGCTTCTGAACTGACTGTAGGAATGGGAGGGCGGATGAGTATCTAGGAATTTCGGTAGGGTGGTGAGGAAGACGGAACGATTCTACGAAGTACATATGTAGGTTGCACATAATCAACAAACGTGTGTCATTCGCATTCCGCACTGCACATAATGTATTTTTACTGGGTATTCATTGACTAAAGTACGTATTATAGTACAGTATACGTATTCTTCAACTCAATAATGTGTTTAATTTGATCTAATATGAAGCGAGAAGAAAGTTATTTCATTTTTAGTTTATTGAGTTGGTTTTTTGTATCCAATTTTATTATTTTACTTGTCGTGTCAGTTTACTGACGGTTAACAGAAACTCACGGTTAAAAGGGTGACGGTTAACCGAGACTCCACTGTACTTGGAAATTTCTTTACTCTTGAAGACAAAACTCACACTTTTTTAGTTTTACTGTTTCGCCGGACTATATCAAAATCTAAGTAAAAAATTACAAATAGTCATTATTTCTGTTTGTAAGATTAATAAGGTTATTTTTAATAATTTCTCAAATAAACACAATGGTTGTAAAACTTTGTTAAATCTTTCCTGACACATTAATTGGTACACAGTCAATGCATGACTTCATTGGCCGATGGCCAGCCAGTAATAAACGTTGCAAAGCACAGCAAGTGTATCCGGTGTAGCCGGGATCAATAGGACGATGGTAAGTGGAAATACAGAGATCAACACAACTAATATTGCTGTAGTTGAGAATATAGGAAGCTCACTTCAACCTTGTCTTTAGTGCAAGTAATTTGGTTCCATCCTCAAAGCGTTAAGGCAGACTCTGAATAACTTGGGTTTCAACGTAGGTATTTGACATTTTTAAGTGTGTTAGATGTTGGCCTTGAAGTATTCCCTGTCCAGCCACCTTGCCATGATTGTTATGATTTAGAGCATTGTTTCTCAACAGCTGCGCTATTACCTCATGCCGGCCTCAGGCATCAACTGCACTGGGCCACGAGGTTCTCCTGGGCTGGAATTGTTGATTTACTACTACCCTATCAGATGCAGGCAAAATACCCTCATATTCCTTACCACTTTTTTTTTCCCACAAATTATGCTGCAATTTTTTTTAGCTTGATGCGTGATGCGTACTGATATAATTATTAAATATGATTTCGCCTCATCTTCACGTGACATCACGTCACCTCGAGTGGGGCTTGAACCTAGGTCAACTTGCTTCCAGAGCCCACCAGCACGCCCCTAGGCAAGGGGCACCCAAGACAGGCAGTCGAGGCCGTCTACAGCAGTATGTCAGACGTCACGTGTCCGTTAATCACCCCTGCATGCGACAGAAGCCGACCACGCAGCCCAGCGCTGCCCCATAGCTCGCAGGAGCTATGCAACCTGCATACGAGGAAAACCACACTTCCAGCCTCTCCGAGAGAATGCGGCCTCCGCCGCTAAGGGAGGAGATCTAGCCCGAAGATACCAGACAGGCAGAAGGACCCGCAGCTGGCCGTCCGTATAGGTGAGCGCACAGCTCCGAAATGCCAGTTGATACTCAGCAGTTCGTTCCACCACTTCATGTGCTGGAGCTCTCTACTTACAGCCTTTCCCATGAAGGACCACCGCTAGCTTCCAGAAATCTTCTAGACCTTTGTCCAGCGACCCCTGAAGAAGTCTCCATCTGTCCTTTTACACTCACTACTACTCTGGTAGTGAACCCAGAGTCTCTTCTGGACAACAGCATAGAATTAGTTAGGGTCAGTTGTTATCATAGCTACCTAGCTGTATCTGCTCTTGTTTAAACTAGACCCAGGTCCCCATCACCTGGTTTACCGTAGATTACTACCATTACAGTTCATTGATAGTTAGGAGCTAGTACGGGTCACCGTGTCTATTCCTCTGAGGAATAAACACGTGATCTTACCTAACCTCCGAGTACATTTTTCTAGGGTGACTGTGACTTCTATCCCCGTAGATGCCAAACCTACTAAGGAAAAGCAGGAGATCGCGTCTTGAAACCTCTTTGCAGTGTAGAACTGCGGACTCCCTTAACTGGTCACAAGTATGTTGCAATACATACCCATTAGATGGCCACGCATACTGTGGATGATGTATGCAAAGATACCTGATGTGCACGTACTGCAGAACCCTAACCGCTAGTAACACAATCCACGAAGCAGCTAGACATCCAGATCAGCAGACCCACTACATCCGCAGTGTTGCTATCTTCGCCGTTTGGAGTCATAGGTCTGTTCCTGGCGGCCTGAACCCTTCTGGACCACACACAGCAGAGAGCGGCTTGACATCCTGATCAGCCCACCGCTCCATCCACCGTTTTATTATCTTCACCGGTTGGAGCAATAGGACTGAGTCTGAGTGACCTAGCCCTGACTGGCACTATACATAGCTAGGAAATTTGTTTCCTGCTCCCCCTTAGGTGGTAGACCATGTTACCTACCCATATGCCTTTCACCCATAGGAGTGGTGCAAGGTGGAGAGTTAAGAGGGCAGCTATTGCCTCTGAACCTAGCCAATTGTTGTGCAACCCAGTGCCGTCTGCCTTCAGCAACCTATCCCCACGGGAACGAACTCAATCTGACGACAACTAGCGAGTCCTCACCTCCCAGTTCCCCCTAGCTCCCTCTTCCAGCCACCCCACAAGAGTGCCGCCGAGCCGCACCTGATCGTCGTGAGCATTCGACTGGGACTTCCAGTACCACTGGATATCACCAACCCGTGCTTCAGACCCACGAGGTCCCAGCAGCCCACCGCTGGCACAAACCAGCCGCATCAGCCACAGCATCACCACCGCCCAAGGACCAGCCCCTAGTTCCAGCCAGCATTAGCAGCGACTGAGCCAGGAGCTACATCGGGCCACTGCCCCTGCAGATAAACGAGTGTCTGTATCTATACCAACAGTGCAGAGAACTGTTAAACCCACACCTGACTTTATACCGTGCTGCAGGGCCACGCGCCGGCCTATATCTCAGCCGGGGACCAATCAGCAGCCAATAGTTAGTTAGCCTGTGCCTCTGTCTGGCACTATAGAACCCTTGTCTGACAGTGACGTCGCCATCAGTTCCACCGACGTCACGCGACAAGTTTTTTTGTGGCACCCATCATGGGGCTACAACACTTTACTAGCTGAGTAGTAAAGCAGAACCGCCAGCACGACCCTGAGAACCAACTTAATCTAGCCGGGAGTCAAACCATAACCAGCCAGACTTCGGGGATTCTGTAAACACCCCGTGGCGCTCAATTTTACTAGCCGATATATGTCGGAGGTAAATCTGAGCATTGATGACCAAGGCGAAGCCACCGCCACAATGGATGAGGCTATTGATAACTGAACCAAAAGGTGCAACATACCCACATGCCCCGGAGCGGGGGTAAATTTCATTAGTTGCGCCCACTGCCAGCATAGATTCCACCGCCTGTGCTTAGGGTGGAATGACAAGCCCCATTATACTGATGGGCTGTGTACCATTGTGATGAATGTCGGACCCGCCAGACTGCCCACTGTAGCTGGCTTGCTTGCACAGGACAGGGCATAAACACAGTGAGATGGATTACATGTGTGCAAATGTTTCACCACGTATGCATTGTCTGGCCGGTCGAAAGGATCACTAGACCAGGCTTAGAATACAGGTGTGAGGTGTGCAAGCGCCCGGCAGAATACAGACCAAATAATCCTGGCACTCACCACAGCATGACGTCCACCCGGTGTAGCGACGGGCCTCAACTACAGGAATTTGCGGGAAGAACCCACGAGGACCCGGTATCATTTACACAGGATTGCAAGAGAGAGTTGAAAACGAGGTCCCAGTTAAATAATGGGTTGTCAAAACCCAAAAGCAGTTCAAAGAAAAAGCATTAGACTGTGGGTTAAGTATGGGGAGTTTATTACAGAATGGGGCAGCTTTGTTCACGCCTAGCCACCCAGTTTTCAGGTGAGGAAGTATTGGCGCACCTAACTATGGACTTCCACAGTCGAACCCAGGCGACAGAGGAAGAAGCCTTAATTTTTATAAGAACTAAAGTGCAGATGTACCGCCGGATTTTCCCCAAAGGGAATCAGGAAAGTTGTGTTTGTAATATTACGTGTACGCTGCTACAGAAATTATTAAATCTACTCCAACTTCCCAGGCCGCAATCTGTTGATGAATTAGTGGAGAGGGCTCGCAAGACAGAGCAAAATTTCAAGGCGCAGGCCGTCTGAGACAAGACACGTAGCAGTAAATTCTAGGAAGCAGTTAAATCGCCAGAGTTGAAAGAGAACAGTCCCCCTCCCCTCCCATGACACTCCCCAAGTGCTGGTTCTGTCCGAAATGGCACTTTCACCGGGACTGCCCAGTCAAGCCGGCAGGCAGGTGGCGAGCGAGAGAAGGGGGAACAACAGGCATGCTGAAATCCCCACAGCGCGGGGCGGAGAATAAAGGACCCATCCAGGCAGTAAATGTCAGAACTGGGGTGCGAAGTGTGCCACCACCACCGGGAAACACGAACCCGTCTACATCCAAACATTAGCAGAAGAAATTGACCCACCAAAAGCCCCACACACAGAAGTCTAGTTTAATGGACGTCGGTCACTCGCCCTCTTAGACTCCAAGGAATTTCATACGAAGTAATCTGCTCACCCCTGAGCAATGAGCTTCACTTTCCCCTCAAACCCGCCTAGTGCATATGCCCCAGCATAGCCAGACCCTCAAGATCGTTGGCCGTACCATTTTGACCGTAGGAATTTACTGTCAAGACAAACCAAACTGAATTGGTAGTCTCGCCCGATATTACAGAATAAGTAATCTTGGGGCAACCATAGCTACGCCAACAACAGTGCGTTTTGGATCACGGTCAGCAACGTATCTATATTGGGGACAAGCATATGGTGACTGTCAACTGGGCATGGCCCAGATGCGGCGATCCCACTCCTGATAGCTCCTGAAGAAATTAATCACCAGCTAGAAGAACCAAAATTCGCCCAGCTGCGGCAGATAACTAGCCGACCATACTGGAGCTTTCTGCCAAAGGGGATCACTATGCCAGACGCGTAGTACTCAACACAAAATTTGGCCCATCACTGACATGCCCGTTTATAACAGACTTTGCTGTGTGTGCTAGGAGGCGACACTTCATTATGACGCAAGTCCAGGCGATGAAGGAGCAGGGGATTGTGGAACCGTTTTGACTCTCCTTACAATTTCCGGGTCATTCTAGTCCTGAAGAAAGATGGACAGTTGAGATTCTGTGTAAATTACAAGGACCTAAACTACATTACGCACCCCATCGTGCCTTCTGCCATCAACCTAACCGAGATGCTCTGTGATATAGGAGAAGCCAAAATCTTCAGTACCCTAGACATGCAGTCGGAGTACTGGCAGACTTCAGTACATCCAGACAGCATGAAATACACAGCCTTCACTACTCCAGAGGGAGAAATACTGCAATTTAGAGTAGTGCCGTTCGGGCTAAAGAATGCCTCCGCCATCTTCCAGAGGCTGATGTCTGCAGAGGTCCTAACAGACTTTATTGGCCAATTCTGGTTTGCATTCGTAGATGACATAATTGTGTACTCGAAGTCCTGGGAAGAGCATTGCGGACACCTCCAGAGGGTACTAGAAAGACTTGAATTGCATGGCCTAACCTGTAAACTCTCCAAAAGCCATTTTGGAAAGACCGCCATTGACTACTTAGTTCAAGAAGTCACACCAGAGGGGAACTACCCCCAAGCTGCCTCGATAAGAGCCATAGAAGAAGCGGAAGAACCAAGTAATAAGAAACAGCTGCGCTGTTTTCTGGGTCTGTGTAACTGGCTAAGTGATTTTGTACCTGACATCACCTGACAGATGGCGCCGCTCAACCCCCTCCTAGAGAAGGAAACACGTTAGTGGTGGGGAGAAGAACACCGCAACGCATTTCAAAGCCTGAAGCAAAGCTTTTAAAATATTGAGCAACTCCACAGCCCGCAAGGGAACAGCCCCCTTATATTGCAGACTGACGCCTGTCAGAACAGGCTAGGCTCTGTACTATACCAAGAGGACCCCACCAGGCAGCCCCAAGTCATTGCCTATGCCAGCAACCACCTAAATTCTACCAAGCAGATTTACCACATAAATGAATAAGAATATCATGCCATAATCTGGGCGGTGAGAAATTACCTGTACCACTTGGAAGGAAGACATTTCATACTCCGTACTGACAGCAAAGCCCTCCAATGGCTATTTGAGTCAAAGAACACCAGAGCCAAGTTAGGACAATGGGAGATGTTTCTCACATAGTTCTACTTCGAAGTACAACACTGCCCAGGCAGAATGAATGACCTGCACGACGCATTATCCTGCCAGCCGGACCTTGACGGGTGCACCAAAGAGGATGGGGAATGGGAAAGGAGGACCCCTTCTCTAGCCCCTCCTAGTAGTCCCGAAGAGCACATCAGACTTCTCCAACTACAACTCAGTCAATACCATATAAGTTATTACCAGCAGAAGGACCCGGGCACCCAGCGCTTCCTCAAGGACGTACCCGTGAGGTTTAAATTTCAAGATGACGTCGTCTGGTCTCAAAGCGGACAACCTGGTGCCCAGTGGAAGGTCTGGGTTCCACGCGACCTAAGGGCTGACCTTTACTGACATCACCACGACCTCCAACAAGCTGGTCATCCCAGAATCAAAGAACCCCTCAGAGACATAAGTAAGCAAAATACATGAGACGGGATAAGTTGAGACTTACGACAATACGTGAACAATTGCGAGGCGTGCTTTCGCTGCAAGGTCTACCCCGTGCCACAGCCAACGGAAAAACCCCGTTGATCCCACACCTCCTGGACTCACCTAGCAGTCAATCTAATGGGGCCCTACCCAAGGGGCACGAGGGGAAACAAATACCTACTAGTGGTGACTGACCAGTTTTCCTGCTGGATAGAAGCCTTCCCACTACACAGCCAAGAAACCCTGAATGTAGTGCGGAAGTTCGAAACGGAAATATTTCCCCGCTGGGGATACCAGCGAGCCATTTTAACTGACAACGGCACCCAATTCACCAGCCATAAATGGCAGACTGCCTGCAACTCATGGGGGGGTAGAGACATGGACAACACCTCCACATCATCCACAAGCTAACCCCACTGAGCAGAGAAACCAAGAGCTCAAGGAGAGTCTCCATCTCAGTGTGGGAGACGATCACTGCTATTGGGACATGCATCTGCCTNGAGAAACCAAGAGCTCAAGGAGAGTCTCCATCTCAGTGTGGGAGACGATCACTGCTATTGGGACATGCATCTGCCTAATATTTTGTTTACCCTTAGGAGGAGAAATAATGTGGCAATGAACACCAGCCCCAGCCAGCTCATCCTGGGACGAAATCTCAGCCGCCCAGGTGACTGANGGCAGATAACTAGCCGACCATACTGGAGCTTTCTGCCAAAGGGGATCACTATGCCAGACGCGTAGTACTCAACACGAAATTTGGCCCACTACTGACATGCCTGTTTATGACAGACCTTGCTGTGTGTGTGCTAGGAGGCGACACCTCATTATGACGCAAGTCCAGACGATGAAGGAGCAGGGGATTGTGGAACCATCGGACTCGCCCTACAATTCCCGGGTTATTCTAGTCCCGAAGAAAGACGGACAGTTGAGATTCTGTGTAAATTACAAGGATCTAAACTACGTTACGCACTCCATCGTGCCTTCGGCCATCAACCTAACCGACATGCTCTGTGATATAGGAGAAGCCAAAATCTTCAGTACCCTAGACATGCAGTCGGAGTACTGGCAGATTTCAGTACATCCAGACAGCAGGAAATACACAGCCTTCACTACTCCAGAGGGAGAAATACTGCAATTTAGAGTAGTGCCATTCGGGCTAAAGAATGCCCCCGCCATCTTCCAGAGGCTGATGTCTGCAGAGGTCCTAACAGACTTTATTGGCCAATTCTGTTACGCATTCGTGGATGACATAATTGTGTACTCGAAGTCCTGGGAAGAGCGTTGCGGACACCTCCAGAGGGTACTAGAAAGACTTGAATTGCATGGCCTAACCTGTAAACTCTCCAAAAGCCATTTTNTTGCGGACACCTCCAGAGGGTACTAGAAAGACTTGAATTGCATGGCCTAACCTGTAAACTCTCCAAAAGCCATTTTGGAAAGACCGCCATTGACTACTTAGGTCAAGAAGTCATACCAGAGGGGAACTACCCCCAAGCTGCCTCGATAAGAGCCATAGAAGAAGCGGAAGAACCAAGTAATAAGAAACAGCTGCGCTGTTTTCTGGGTCTGTGTAACTGGCTAAGTGATTTCNAGAAGAAGCGGAAGAACCAAGTAATAAGAAACAGCTGCGCTGTTTTCTGGGTCTGTGTAACTGGCTAAGTGATTTCGTACCCAACATCGCCTGACAGATGGCGCCGCTCAACCCCCTCCTAGAGAAGGAATCACGTTAGTGGTGGGGAGAAGAACACCGCAACGCATTTCAAAGCCTGAAGCAAAGCTTTTAAAATATTGAGCAACTCCACAGGCCGCAAGGGAACACCCCCCTTATATTGCAGACAGACGCCTGTCAGAACAGGCTAGACTCTGTACTATACCAAGAGGACCCAGGCAGCCCCAAGTCATTGGCTATGCCAGCAACCACCTAAATTCTACCGAGCAGATGTACCACATAAATGAATAAGAATACCACGCCATAATCTTGGCGGTGAGAAATTACCGGTACCACTTGGAAGGAAGACATTTCATACTCCGTACCGACAGCAAAGCCCTCCAATGGCTATTTGAGTCAAAGAACACCAAAGCCAAGGCATTATCCTGCCAGCCGGACCTTGATGGGTGCACCAAAGAGGATGGGGAATGGGAAAGGATGACCCCTTCTCTAACCCCTCGTAGTAGTCCCGAAGAGCACATCAGACTTCTCCAACTACAACTCAATCTATACCAGATAAGTTATTACCAGCAGAAGGACCCGGACACCCAGCACTTCCTCAAGGACGTACCCGTGAGGTTTAAACTTCGAGATGACGTCATCTGGTCTCAAAGCGGACAATCTGGTGCCCAGTGGAAGGTCTGGGTACCATGCGACCTAAGAGCTGACCTTTACTGATATCACCACGACCTCCAACAAGCTAGTCATCCCAGAATCAAAGAACCCCCCAGAGACATAAGTGAGCAAAATACATGGGACGGGATAAGTTGAGACGTACGACAATACGTGAACAATTGCGAGGCGTGCTGTCGCTGCAAGGTCTGCCCCGTGCCACAGCCAACGGAAAAACCCCGTTGACCCCACACCTGCTGGACTCACCTAGCAGTCAATCTATTGGGGCCTTACCCAAGGGGCACGAGGGGAAACAAATACCTACTAGTGGTGACTGACCAGTTTTCCTGCTGGATAGAAGCCTTCCCACTACACAGCCAAGAAACCCTGAATGTAGTGCGGAAGTTCGAAACGGAAATATTTCCCCGCTGGGGATACCAGCGAGCCATTTTAACTGACAACGGCACCCAATTTACCAGCCATAAATGGCAGACTGCCTGCAACTCATGGGGGGTAGAGACATGGACAACACCTCCACATCATCCACAAGCTAACCCCACTGAGCGGAGAAACCAAGAGCTCAAGGAGAGTCTCCATCTCAGTGTGGGAGACGATCACTGCTATTGGGACATGCATCTGCCTAATATTTTGTTTACCCTTAGGAGGAGAAATAATGTGGCAATGAACACCAGCCCCAGCCAGCTCATCCTGGGACGAAATCTCAGCCGCCCAGGTGACTGACAGTGGGAACAAGCTCCCACCGAAATGCAGCAACCAGAAGACGTCAGACNGGCGACCATGGCATGTGTTTCATTTCTGTCTTAGAATTCTGTATCTGCTGAAATTTGCAGTGATATCAACTACTATTTGGTTTTAATTACCTCTGCGAAAATGTGTTATCAAAAATATATAATGGTCATTGTTTTTCATTCTAATTTATTTTAGAAACCAATCGATTTGATTAGCAAACAACCACAGCTAGTCAATTGCACTGTGCTGTTTCTTTTGTATTATTGCTTTTAGACAAAGGGATTCTGGAAATAAACACTTTCTAACAATAACATAAGTTATAAACAGCAATAATGTATCACATAAAACATTTCGTTACATGGCTGAGACTTGAACTCTAAAGTCCAAAACTATGTAGCGGAGATCCGCCCACCAACCCACTGAACTACACACACTGCCTACAAATTGATTGTGTGATAATGTATATACATTACATAAATCCACAGTTATCGCGTATTTTATAAAGTTGTGTTTATTGTTTTATTATGACAGTGTGCATAATTTGCAACATTTACTGTTACTTACGCATGCATTAAGTTTTTTTTTCTACATACATAAGTATTACAGAATCCATAATATTTTCGTAAACGGACATACAGCTTGTGGTAGTTACTCGGATGTCCGCCATCTTGTATGTCCCAGCTTCATGGCTATAGCACAGACATTCAGAACACGTTCTACTGTTGTGGAGTTTGGTCTGGGAGCGACAGAGATAAAGAATGAGTGAGAGAGAGAAAAAGTGTGAGAGAGAGAGTGTGTGTGTAGATGTCACAGTGGCAACACTACCGACTTCCCCACACAGCCGCCACGAAAATGGACTAGCGATACGTGATGTTCATATCCAGAACTACAGATTCTTACCTGCTGGAGTGGTCAGAAACTTTAACCTGGGGAAGTCCACTCTAGGTATATCTTTACTCAATGGTCGTGCCTCGGTGCTTGGTGACCCCGAACTTGGCTCTGCCGAGCTCGACACACAGGAGCCCAGCAGCCGACCCACGACCAGTCGAACAAGGGAGGTGCCTCCCCGCACCTGCCTACCGCCTCCCAATGCCAGCCAGGGCGGTACAAAGAGTCACTATTGTGCCCCACGGCAAAATTTACGTGGCCATATCCACAGCACGAGGCCTTATGAAGGAAGCGAGGTCGCCTGTGTAAACCAAAAACTTCCCACATCGAGTGAAACCACACACTAATAGACAACCATAAGGAAGGAAAATGGACTGCAGTAATGCAAAGTGTACAGCTTGTACACCAGAATTTTTCTGTAAATATCTGTAACATTTGAGTGCTATATGTTAATTTATTTGTAGGTGGCCTGTACGATAATTGATAGTGTAATTAATTTTCAAGGATACTCATATTGTATATTATGTAGGTAGAAGCCGGCCTAAGTGTCGGAAGACTTAGAGCTGGCACAGCTAGAAACTTGTCACTTGTAAACTACCTGTCGTGCGACCAATTAGGAGGGGCCAGTTGAAAACGCCTTCACCATCACGGCAGGTAAACAGTAAGTTGACACCCCTCATGAGTGGGACTTGAATACACGCCAGTGTTTGACAGTTTTTTTTTACTTATACGCCTGTAAATTGGTTTGTTCCAGATGAAATCTGTCAAATTATGTTGATAAAACACAGCACTCAGCTGATTTGTGTGAACGACATGCTTCATATAACAAAAAAAGTGACGTGAGCATTCACCAGACATAGGTACATTACGCGTGACAGCTGTCCTCCCCAGGGGGTAAAACCCATTAGCGGGCTGCTCACCCGACACGCCTGCATGCTAGAGAGACTGCCTGCATGCTAGAGAGACTGCGTTACTACTATGAGAGGGAAAGTGACCTGCCACGCGCAGGAGCCCAGAGCAGCACACAGAAGAGGAGCGCTACAGAAGCCAACCCAGACATTTTCGAGTGACAGTGCTACATCATGCACGCACCAGAATTCTACCAGATGAGTCTATGTTGCAACAGAGGGTGGGCAATTGACACGTGATGCCTACTGACATATTTACTAAGTATGACTTTGTCTCATCTTCACGTGACATCACGTCACCCAGAGCGGGGTTTGAACCCCGGACGACTAGCTTCCAGAGCCCACCAGCACGCCCCTAGGCAAGGGGCACCCGAGGAGACGGCAGTCAAGGCCGTCTACACCAGTATGTCAGACATCATGTGTGTGTTAATCACCCCTACGTGTGACAGAAGCCAACCACGCAGCACAGTGCTGCCCCTAAGCTCGTGGGAGCCATGCAACCCGCATACAAGGAAAACCACACTTCCAGCCTTCCCGAGAGAATGCGGCCTCCGCCGCTAAGGGAGGAGCTCTAGCCTGAAGATACCAGACCGGCCAAAGGGAACCGAAGGAACCGTAGCCATATAGGTGAGAGCACAACTCAGAAACGATAGTTGATTCTCAGCGGTTCGCTCCACCATTTCGTGTGCTGGAGCTCTCTGCGTACTGCCTTTCCCATGAAGGACCACCGCTAGCTTCCAGAAGTCTTCTAGACCTTTGCCCAGCGACCCCTGAAGAAGTCTCCATCTGCCCTTTTACACTCACTACTACTCTGGTAGTGAACCCAGAGTCTCTTCTGGACAACAGCATAGAATTAGTTAGGGTCANCTTTTACACTCACTACTACTCTGGTAGTGAACCCAGAGTCTCTTCTGGACAACAGCATAGAATTAGTTAGGGTCATTTGTTATCATAGCTACCTAGCCGTATCTGCTCTTGTTTAAACTAGACACAGGTTCCCCTTCACCTGGTTTACCGTAGATTACTTCCGTTACAGTTCATTGATAGTTAGGAGCTAGTATGGGCCACCATGTGTCTTCCTCTGAGGAATAAGCACGTGATCTTACCTAACCTCCGAGTCAGGTGTTTTTGTTGTTATGCAGTATTTAAAAATTTTAAAAATATATTTCTAAACTCTGTCTTTCCTAGTTACTACAAACTGTGGGATCAGCATTCTTGGAATAATGTGAATAAAAAAAATTTAAAAGGTTTATGGGAGTAAATTTGGTGAGACAGGGCTCTCGTCTTATGAAAAACTAATCAAATGGGCCACTGTCGTACAAAGGTTGAGAACCACCAATTTAAAGATCAAGTACAGTGAGAGTGCTAGCATGTGAACGATCCAAGTCAGTCTCGCAATAAACTTCCCACNTGTGAACGATCCAAGTCAGTCTCGCAATAAACTTCCCACCAAATACAGAAATGAATCAAGTAGAATTATTCTTCTCTGAAGGTATACTAAAAGCATAAGCAACAATAAAAAATTTTTTTGTGTATTTATCATATAGGCCATTCAAAGTTACTTCACACTTTTCTGAATCTACTTTTGGTTACTGATTACGTATCCTTCCTTTACATGCAAACTTAAACACTGCCATGTGACTACGTTTTAACTGTCAAATTCTTGTTTACTGTTTTCAGCTGTTCAAAGAATTAAGTAATATTTCAAAAACCATGTCATAAGAATGTCCACAATTTAGGCCTATAACCATATCTAGGTCAGCTTTATGACTTTTTAAATGTCTTTGTTGATGATAGTTCTTACCGNAGCAGCCGACCCACGACCAGTCGAACAAGGGAGGTGCCTCCCCGCACCTGCCTACCGCCTCCCAATGCCAGCCAGGGCGGTACAAAGAGTCACTATTGTGCCCCACGGCAAAATTTACGTGGCCATATCCACAGCACGAGGCCTTATGAAGGAAGCGAGGTCGCCTGTGTAAACCAAAAACTTCCCACATCGAGTGAAACCACACACTAATAGACAACCATAAGGAAGGAAAATGGACTGCAGTAATGCAAAGTGTACAGCTTGTACACCAGAATTTTTCTGTAAATATCTGTAACATTTGAGTGCTATATGTTAATTTATTTGTAGGTGGCCTGTACGATAATTGATAGTGTAATTAATTTTCAAGGATACTCATATTGTATATTATGTAGGTAGAAGCCGGCCTAAGTGTCGGAAGACTTAGAGCTGGCACAGCTAGAAACTTGTCACTTGTAAACTACCTGTCGTGCGACCAATTAGGAGGGGCCAGTTGAAAACGCCTTCACCATCACGGCAGGTAAACAGTAAGTTGACACCCCTCATGAGTGGGACTTGAATACACGCCAGTGTTTGACAGTTTTTTTTTACTTATACGCCTGTAAATTGGTTTGTTCCAGATGAAATCTGTCAAATTATGTTGATAAAACACAGCACTCAGCTGATTTGTGTGAACGACATGCTTCATATAACAAAAAAAGTGACGTGAGCATTCACCAGACATAGGTACATTACGCGTGACAGCTGTCCTCCCCAGGGGGTAAAACCCATTAGCGGGCTGCTCACCCGACACGCCTGCATGCTAGAGAGACTGCCTGCATGCTAGAGAGACTGCGTTACTACTATGAGAGGGAAAGTGACCTGCCACGCGCAGGAGCCCAGAGCAGCACACAGAAGAGGAGCACTACAGAAGCCAACCCAGACATTTTCGAGTGACAGTGCTACATCATGCACGCACCAGAATTCTACCAGATGAGTCTATGTTGCAACAGAGGGTGGGCAATTGACACGTGATGCCTACTGACATATTTACTAAATACGACTTTGTCTCATCTTCTCGTGACATCACGTCACCCGGAGCGGGGTTTGAACCCCGGACGACTAGCTTCCAGAGCCCACCAGCACGCCCCTAGGCAAGGGGCACCCNTGTCATGTCGGCATCGCCGATGCCACTTCTGCCAACTTCGGATTTGTAACCATCCGGTGATTACATCAAAATATATTATTATAAGTATTCAAACAAAATTTTCATTTCTGTTGTAAATTAAAAATTCAAAAATCATTATTTTTGCTGTAATAAGTATGAAATATGCTAAAATTTAAAACATGTATTATTTTCCTGCTACTACAGACGCTGCAAAACTTTCAGAGAGAGAAAGAGAGAATGACAAGCTCCGCTCCGCCTATTAAATTTTTTCCCTCAGACGAAAAATAACACCATGTCACTAAGGCCTATGCACGGTAATTTGCGCTGATATTTTTAACTGTAACAAAATTCTAATATATCAATAGGCAACATTTAATTTACAAATAGCATACCAAAAAACTAGGTTATAACAATATTTATCTGTGAACTATTTCTTACTAGCCGTTGGCAACACATCGCTGCTCTCAACGTTTTTAATTAGTATTTAATACAAAATAAATATTAAAAGCTTTCGAAGACACTAATTTAAAGTTTCATGTATTCAAGAATATAGTAATTTAATGTTAATCACATCGTTATATATTTGTGGTATACAAGTTATTGAAAAAACAGGTTGACATGTTATGCCTAGGGTGATTTTTCAATGGCTCGTTTCAAAACATTTGAAGAAACTGTGAATGGACTATAGACAATATTTTGTGTATTTAAAGTGTGCTAAATATGTACATATTTTAAAAATTATAACAATTGCACCCTGTTTGTATTTCCACATAAATCAAACATTCCACAGCATGCAGGTAGGAAATTGCAGTACTCTCTGTCTGACGTAACTTGGCATGATTTTGACAGTTCGACAAAAGTAGTGCCAATGTTTACATCTGACTACGTATCCTTCCACCATCAGCTGGTGCGTCAAGTGGAAGCTGTATATTTTACTAACACACTCTCAGCTAATCCACTTGTAATTGTACCATTGTAATGCTGAACAAATTTTAAGGTATTTATAGATGGACATCTGTCTACAAAATTTGTACGTTATAAAAGTAAAAAAGAAAACCTTGCAAAAAATGAAATATTTGTTAACTCTTTGTAATTTATTAGAGACAGCGAATTGGGTTAACGTTTGTGAGAGGGTAATTGTAGTTCTTATCACACTTTGGATGTTACAGCTAATATGTTAAATCTGGAAATAAAAGTAATTCAGNTGGATGTTACAGCTAATATGTTAAGTCTGGAAATAAAAGTAATTCAGGGAACTTGCTTGACAACGCACTTTCAGTTTCATTCACCATCAAACAACTCACCAACAACTTTCGCAAAGCAGTTATTCTGCTATTACTGATACTAAACAGCTCGAGTTGGAAATATGAGGCATGGGATAACGTAAGAATTGCTTAAAAACTACCCACGTGCACCCTAGTTTTTTTCTTTTTATTACTACAGTACAACAAAACATGAAAAGAACACAAGAAATTTGTTATTTTACATAAGAAAGCTATTTTTGTGGCTAGTAGTGTTCAGGAGCTCGCTGACAGATGGCGTGGCAGGGCGTGTTGTGAGCCAAGCATGTTCCTCAACAGGTAGCAGCACGTTAGTGCATCTTGATCCTGTCTGTTTAAAAGTTCAATTGTCTCCTATTANTCCACTTGTAATTGTACCATTGTAATGCTGAACAAATTTTAAGGTATTTATAGATGGACATCTGTCTACAAAATTCGTAGGTTATAAAAGTAAAAAAGAAAACCTTGCAAAAAATGAAATATTTGTTAACTCTTTGTAGTTTATTAGAGACAGCGAATTGGGTTAACGTTTGTGAGACGGTAATTGTAGTTCTTATCACACTTTGGACGTTACAGCTAATATGTTAAGTCTGGAAATAAAAGTAATTCGGGGAACTTGCTTGACAACGCACTTTCAGTTTCATTCACCATCAAACAACTCACCAACAACTTTCGCAAAGCAGTTATTCTGCTATTACTGATACTAGACAGCTCGAGTTGGAAATATGTGGCATGGGATAACGTAAGAATTGCTTAAAAACTACCCACGTGCACCCTAGTTTTTTCTTTTTATTACTACAGTACAACAAAACATGAAAAGAACACAAGAAATTTGTTATTTTACATAAGAAAGCTATTTTTGTGGCTAGTAGTGTTCAGGAGCTCGCTGACAGATGGTGTGGCAGGGCGTGTTGTGAGCCATGCATGTTCCTCAACAGGTAGCAGCACGTTAGTGCATCTTGATCCTGTCTGTTTAAAAGTTCAATTGTCTCCTATTACTAGCCCGAAACTACACGAGTTTAAAAAATATTATTTTGAATTATTTGAAAAATAATTCAGCAATACGCTAAGATGTTTCTGTAGGCTTTTAGTATTAATATCAGGCATGTATGGATGGGATGGTGACTGGGGATACAATGTACTCCCAATGTTTGAACGAACTCGCAATGTGTGAAGTTGTGTTTCATTTGAATACAAACCGTTTTAATTTGCATTTCATTTTGAACCCTTTTACAGTACTACTTTAGCACAAAGTTTAAGTTTGTAACACTAAAAACATCTGCTTTGTGACCACATAAAAAAAAAGTATAAATTAATCTCGGAACTCTTTCTTATCTGCATATTTCCTGGTTGTCTGATGTGCGTCGGCAGTGGAGTCGGATTAGCCAACGTAATATTGATTTTCATCCGTTCATGCATCAGCTGAATGCAGGATTTTGTAAATGACCCATTGTTTGTCTCGTATACGTCAAGTTGCCACTCACTGACTGCCATGGTCTTGTCAAGTTATATGAGACAGAGAGTAGAGTCCTGTCATATTGATAAAATTGTGGTTAAAATATTTTTTTTGTGAAGTATACATTTTATTTTCTCTGTTGAAAAAATGTGTTTTTCAAATGAAACATTAATTTTATTCAATAGACAGACATTTTTCCAAATTAAATGGTACTCCACAATGGTATATACAAATTCCTTTGTCACCAAAAATAAATTTAAACATTGAGCACTGCGTAACAATCAGTAACTGTGAAGTCCATTTTTCTGTTGTGTCTTTAGGAAAATCAGAGGTTTAATTAAAAATATGTATGAATAAACTATACGCCAGAAGCTATGGCCACGTGTTGGTGCCAAAAATTNATCAGAGGTTTAATTAAAAATATGTATGAATAAACTATACGCCAGAAGCTATGGCCACGTGTTGGTGCCAAAAATTAAGTACAGAATGCTGTGTAATTTTCAGCAAGCACAAAATCCATTGTCAATTGCTTCTCATGAGAAAATTTGTGGTTTTATTAATAGTATGTAAATTAATTTTAATATTCAAATGTCTTCAGAAAAAAACAATAACCCAAATGGATAAGTACAACCTCTCGTTGAGGCCAAAAAACAGTTCTTAAACTAAAGACCACGTACATTTTAGCAAACACAAAGCCCATTTTCAGTGGCTTCGTGTGAGAGAATCAAAGGACTTNATCAGAGGTTTAATTAAAAATATGTATGAATAAACTATACGCCAGAAGCTATGGCCACGTGTTGGTGCCAAAAATGAAGTACAGAATGCTGTGTAATTTTCAGCAAGCACAAAATCCATTGTCAATTGCTTCTCATGAGAAAATTTGTGGTTTTATTAATAGTATGTAAATTAATTTTAATATTCAAATGTCTTCAGAACAAAACAATAACCCAAATGGATAAGTACAACCTCTCGTTGAGGCCAAAAAACAGTTCTAAAACTAAAGACCACGTACATTTTAGCAAACACAAAGCCCATTTTCAGTGGCTTCGTGTGAGAGAATCAAAGGACTTATTACTGAAATATTACATAATTTAAATAGTTGTATGCTAGTGATATGCTAGAAGGGTATACATGTCTTAACAGTGTTGCAGAAAAAAAGTGTTAAGCAGTGCATGAATTCCACCCTTAGATTAAGTTGAAATGGAAAAAAAAAAAACAACCTTTTTTTCTATTGAACAGGCAGAATTTTTGCAGTTTGATACATTACCAGTGCTAGGAACTGAAAAAGTCAACCTTTATGAGTTTATCAGTTAATTTCCCACTTTTTGGTATTCTGTGATGTCGGCTTTAAAATTTGATCNCAACCTTTTTTTCTATTGAACAGGCAGAATTTTTGCAGTTTGATACATTACTAGTGCTAGGAACTGGAAAAGTCAACCTTTATGAGTTTATCAGTTAATTTCCCACTTTTTGGTATTCTGTGATGTCGGCTTTAAAATTTGATCCAATTGGACACATCTGTGTTAGCGGACATTCACACACAAATATGTTGAGGGTGAGGGAGGAGATTTTACAAGCACAGCTGACAGTCTTTTTCATAAATTATAAACAGATTGCAGTGGAACCATGCACATATTGTACAAATAGTAATTTTTGAAACGTAGCGCAGTACTAAATGGCTGTAATGGAATGGAAACACTTATGTAAATATGTATTGGAAACAGTTGTGCAAAGCAGTAATGGCAAGCCTACTATAAACCTTTTGCAAACAAATAGCTATGTAATGAAACTTGCTAATAATTTTTTTTTTTAAGTAGAAACAGGAATATTTGAATATTTTACAGAATGTTTTTCAAATGTGTGTTACAAAATTTTATTCATGAACGTAATTGAAATGTTTATAAAGGTAATGAAATTTCAATTAATTTACGAGTTCCCATTTTTTTTTTGATAAGAGGTTTTATTTGCACATTTGTTATTAAGGCAGGAAACATGTCATCGTGGCAGTGTGTACTAGCGGAGAGATGTGCCATAATCTGGCCGCATGTTGTTGGCAGTTCCTCTCCGTGATGGCGGGGCCCCGGCCACATGGTCCCGACATGGAGCGCAACTGCTACGAGTCGCTGCTTATCGTGCTGGACACACTTGAGCGTTGCCTCAGCAATCAGCCCAAGGACACTGCCAAGTTCGACGAGGCCATGAACGTTAAGCTGCTGTTGCGCGAGATCTGCCAGTTCATTGGTGAGCCTAAGCTAGCCCATCTCAGTTATTCTTTCATTTTGAAGAAAATGTAGTGGGAGGAGTGAGTTTTGAAGATCTGTTATTTCGGGAAGCTAAAAAAATTTTGCGTTGGGCTTAAGTTTATTATGAAATTTTGTTCCAGAACCTGTTACTTCTATTATCAGAACACCATTAGGAGACGGAGCCACATAATTATCTTTGTTGAGCATTTTGGAACTATTCACAGTCAGTTTGAGAATTTTTCTTGTCAGTTTTATTAAAATATTTTAACCTCCGAAGATGATTTCAGAAAACCATTTTTCACAATCCTTGCAACAATTTTTTACACACCTCTGCTTGGCGACCATATCGTGAAACAGTTGTGAAACTTAATGCCAGCTGCCCACTGTAGTTTAAACTATGATGATGACGTCCCATGCCCTTGAGGTATGAAATTTGCCCTAATTAGATTATGCTGTGTACCTTCGTAGGAAGTTGTATACATAGTTTTGCACTAAGTCTGAACTGGAGCAGTAGCAAGGGCAGGTCTGGTGACAGCCGCAACTCTGAAGTGTATGCAGGTCGTTCCATCTCAAATCAACAAGGCTTACAATCTCACCCTGTCCAATTTTTTTTTTTTGGCACGTATTTTGTAGTTTATTAAAATACTTACTTAAATTTCCAGTCTTCTATGTTGTTCGGTTTTTACTCTATTTAAATTTGAAATTTCTAATTTCCTGCTGCTCGCTGTTTGTGTAAAGTGGATTATCTCAGCTCGTGTTTAAGCTCCACAGCTCCACATAGGTTCATTTTTAGGTTTTTTTTTTGGGGGATTTTCAGTGATATATATATAAACAAGGTTTTCGTAGGTATTTTGTACAAGGTCATTCAAAATCAACTTCGACCTCAAATTTTTCAAAACAGCGTATTTGTAAAAATTTTGGATTCCAGAATGTTCTCTACATGTCTTCCAAATATGTATTTGGGTTGGCAATGAGTTAATTATTTCTTATAGAAAAATTATTTTAGAAAAGCAACTCTAGGCTTTAGAAAGGAAAATACTAATAAATTTTACAAAAAAAAAAGTATATTTTAACATAAGGTTGCTTGTTTACTTTTAACATATATAGCTATCAGGCCTGTGATGAATTTCATCAATGAAGTTTGAGGATTAATATTGTCATAATGTTATATTACTGTGTCAAAATTGGAAAATAAGTACATAAATTTCAACTAACTACTGTACTAAGAAAGCAGTTACTTGTTTTAAAAATCAAAATTATCTTGTAATTTTACTATTATAAATGTTTAATATAAAAATGGTAGGTTTTTAGCAAATGTGTCATTCCACGTGAAATCAACACATTTTACAAAAAAAATTTTGCCATCTCATTTTAGATTTCAATGAAATTTGGTATGTTGTATCTAGACTCCAAAACAATTTATATAATATTTTTAAAAAAAATTTACTTTCTTTGATATAGCCTACTGTTTGCGGTATAGACAAACAAAAAATGGCATTTCAGTGTTATTTTCTAAAATCTGTATAAAGTTTGTTTGANCTACTGTTTGCGGTATAGACAAACAAAAAATGGCATTTCAGTGTTATTTTCTAAAATCTGTATAAAGTTTGTTTGAATTAAGAACGATGTCAGTTAGTGCTCATTTGAAATCTTAAGGAAATGTACTTTTTCTGTTTAGCTGAAATTAGGTTTAAGTTAAGCCTAAGCAGAGATTTTGGGGCATACATTTTAGTTTATTAAGTGTTTTTTTTTTNGCTGAAATTAGGTTTAAGTTAAGCCTAAGCAGAGATTTTGGGGCATACATTTTAGTTTATTAAGTGTTTTTTTTTTTAAGATTTGTAGACTTAAAAAAAAACAATGAAGGAACCAAAGTAACATGCCAGTATTTTTCCCTGTTACTAATGTGTTAGAAGTATGTGTAAAAAAAATTTGAGCTGCGACTGAAAATCCTTTAACCTAAAAAAATTGCATAAATTTTGAAAATTTTTGAAAATTGCCATTTTCAGAGCTTAGAAAATACATGTGGAACAGGTTTTAAAAATTTGAAAATGCTAGAATACCAAGTCCTTGCAGTATACTTAAAAAAAAAAAAAAAAAATCATGTTGTTTCTTTGGATTACAACACAAAAGGATGTACGGTTGCCTGATTGCCAGACCAATGGTAGGATTGTACCCCATCTTGTACAACAAAAGAGAAATGTTCAGAAAAATGCTCCATTAGCGTGCATTCTTTCTCCAGCAGAGTAGTCTTCTATGTGTTCAAGAATTCTGTTTGTTTCTTTGCAATAGAATGGTGGCCTCAAAAGTTGCTCAAACCTTTCCGCTAACTTATGCAAGTACTCTTCAAAGGGAAGGACCCAAGTAGACAGCTCACAACGGTCTGTTGAAACCCATTGTATGAATTTCAATTCTGTTTCCATTTTTTTTCAAAATCACCCATCCTTCATCCTTCTTCACGCAACTCGTTACTTCCTTACATTCACTACATTGTGACAGCATGTACAGCTCATTATCAGTACTGCAGACCGTACGTGACAGATGTTTTGTAGCCCATGTTTACTTTCATAGCTGCGAGCATCAGTTTTACATTCGTGGTGGATGATGCACACACAGACAGAACGAGTTCCCTGATGAACCAGTTAACGCACACAATTTGGGTCTGAGTTCTGCAAACTTGGAAAACCCTAGTTTCATGAGTGGGTTTTTTCCTTTGAAACATGCATAAAGTTCCTTAAGGTTACATAAAATTAACCTTTTTGAATGTTAACTTTACCACCGTCAGGTCCCCTAACACACACACAATATTTTTTACCTGTACTCATCATTGTCATAGAAATCTCAAACATTTTTTTATTGTAACGTCAACAAGTTTATTTCTACCCTGTTTCTACCCTATTTGTGGCAAAATCCCATCCTTTTCAGTCAAAGTTCTTGACAGATGGACCAGATATTGGCTGACATTAAACTCACCCTGAATTTTAGCAATGCTCCAGCTGCTAGGAAGCAAACTAACTCAAAATACTAACCTTTTCTTGAGTAGAAGAAGCATTCTTGATTTTGTCTTTAAGCTTGTGAATCAATTGTATATACTCAGTACCAAAATCAGCATTCACCTTCATTTTCATATTCTTATTATCAGTCAAAATGTTCAACTCAAAAGATGTACTTAACTTTTCTGTAACATAAGTAGTAGAGTAACTTTCTTCTTTACCAGTGAGGGTCTAACTTCATCTGACAATTTCTGCATCTCGACAGGATAAATGCCAAGTGCTGAACGAGCTTCATTAACAGACTCAACAAGAACTGTTTCACGTTCATAAACATCTAAACATTCATCTTCACTGCTGACGTCTGTTTCTTGTTTTGTTCTATGGATTTTGTTTTAAGCATTTTGTGCACAATGCTTTCCCTGGGATTAAATTTAACTCAGAATTGCAGTCTGAAAGAAAGTTTCGTTAATATTTCCCACAGTGATTTTTTAACTGTTTTTGAGTGAATATTGTTGAGGTCTGAACAAAACTTGCCGTAAACGTGAAAGTATCTGTCCAGAAATTCAGCCTTATGAAAAGTACAAACAGTTTTTATATCATTACAATTAGTTCTCAATGAAAATAATGTTTTCTGTTCTTCAGTATAACTCAGAAATATAATGCAATACAGGGACCTAGAGTAAGGCAGTTTGCGACTTACACTTCCTGTAGAAATGCCGATAGAACAAGAACATTCCATTGTAATTCAGTAACTTTACAATCATGTAATGCAAAATTCTCACCCTAAACTGTATACATTGTCTTTCACAATCTTCGCTTAAAACACTGAAGCTAAAAGGATAAACCAAAATCAAACTGGTACAGAGATTGCAACACAACAGACAACCTATATGCTCCTCGTCAGATCGATAACTGAGCAGGGGAACTGGGCCTATAGCATTCCAGAATTGTTGCTATATAGTGGATGACTAATGACAGCATGCCAACAAGGTGATTCACCAGCCAGCCAAACACACATCCTTGGATTCTTGTTCACATACCTCCCCTCAAGGCACAAGGACCAGTGAGTGATAACCTGTCACTTCAAAGGTTCCTGGTACCTAAACCCTTGGGAGTAACAACATGAATTATTTTTTGTTTGAAAGTATACTGTAAGGATTTGGTATTCTAGCATTTTCAAATATTTAAAATCTGCCTCTCATTTATTTTCTAGGCTCTAAAAATGGCAATTTTAAAAAATTTTCAAAATTGATGTAATTTTTTAGGTTGAAGGATTTTCAATAACAGCTCAAATTTTTTCTGCACATACTACAAACACATTAGTAACAGGAAAAAATACTGGCATGTTACTTTGAATCTTTCATTGTGTTTTTCAAGTGTACAAATCTTTAAAAAATCACTTAATAAACTANTCTTTCATTGTGTTTTTCAAGTGTACAAATCTTTAAAAAATCACTTAATAAACTAAAATGTAATCCCCAAAATTTCTGCTTAGGCTTAACTTAAACCTAACTTCGGCTAAACAATAAAATAGTACATTCCTTAAGCTTTCAAATGAGCCCTAGCTGACATNCTTAACTTAAACCTAACTTCGGCTAAACAATAAAATAGTACATTCCTTAAGCTTTCAAATGAGCCCTAGCTGACATAGTTCCTAATTCAAATAAACTTGATACAGATTTTAGAAAATAACACTGAAATGCCATTTTTTGCTTGTCCATGCTGCAAACAGTAGGCTATATCAAAGAAAGTAAATTTTTTAAAAATATTGTAGAAATTGTTTTGGAGTCTAGACGATTGGTGCATATAACATACCAAATTTCATCAACATCAAAAATGGTGTGGCAAAAGCCAATTTATGATTTCACATGGAATGACCCAAATATTTTCATTNAATTTCATCAACATCAAAAATGGTGTGGCAAAAGCCAATTTATGATTTCACATGGAATGACCCAAATATTTTCATTTGCACCATATACAATTTTATTTTGACAGTAATTGTAATTTTTTATTTGGTTTTCATTAAAAGTTTTTCTTTGATTCACTTTTTCCCAAGATTCATATGGAGTTTGTCACTGGCTTTCTAGATTTCTAATTTGGTTAGCCTGTACTCTCTTCCTGTTGCTGCGATGGGATCTACTTTTTGTCAAAACTAGAGCTGTGCTGATTTATAAAATTATGCCAATGTGCCGAATCACAGATGTGCTGATTCTGAAATGCTGATTCACAGATCTGCTGCTGATATGTGTAAAAGATTTTTGCTTATATTTAAGTTNGAAATGCTGATTCACAGATCTGCTGCTGATATGTGTAAAAGATTTTTGCTTATATTTAAGTTGCATTTAGGTTAAGGTTACAAGTAGGCCTCTAGGCTACCAAAAATATGTGAAAGGACAGTAAGACCAGCTGTGGCTTGTTTAGTGTCTGCTCTGTGGCCATTCATTCTCTGCCTGAGTGTGTTGGTGGTGAGGTCGATATATAATT
>NQII01006593.1:0-31868 GCA_002778355.1 Clitarchus hookeri
TTTCACAAGAAAAAACAGTGCTTTTTGCTCACACAACTTAGAGAACACTTGTAAAATATGGAAAAATATGCACGCTCTTGCTCTTGTACGAAAAAAACTNCAACTTTGTCTTCTGGAGAGCAATCAATTTTGAACTACGAATATGCTGAGCGAATTACACATAGTAAGATATGTTATAACTTTTCTGTCCAGTTTCTCGCCCCTGCGGTTTGGATTAGATTGCAGTACACCTGTTACTAACTGCTGACGTATCCATTTACATAAAACGTGATCATTTTAATATTTATTCAAAGCAAGATTGAGTTTTTTTTTCTCATGTCATGTTTAATAAATAATCTTGTGACATTCGCACGGGAGAAAAAAAAAGGAGATAGTACAATGAAAAAATTGAATAGATAACGTGTTTAAATGAAAGTGAATTGTAATGTGCTCAATAGTTGTAATTAGCAATTTTTTCAAGCCCTTCAATAATATTTTGCAGTAATATACAAATTGTTTATATTATATTTTCATTTTGAATTATGTCAATACTCATCAAATTCATACCAACTAGTATTTAAATTTGTGTTTTTAAATTTGTGTTAATTAATTATTTAGAAGTTCTGATAGTTTTCTAGTCTGTACGAGTCCAGTGTATCAACTTTTTGATTTTATAACTGTCATCTGGCAAGACAACATTCAGGAATTTCGAACATCTGTTCGTTTTCGTACCATCATGGCTGGTGGATGTGGGACTGTTAGGTATATACCATTTTCATAAAACTGAAGTGTTTTGTTATTTTTTTGGTAAAAAAAGGGGACTTCAAGATGGCGTTCTGTCGCGAAACATGCAAGGAACGGTATGTAAAAAGGCACAAAAGTGGCACAAAAATGGTCACGCTTAACATATCTGTCAAACAATGCCTTCTGCGTGACGCAGCCATAAATAAAGAATTTTCGTTTTTTCCAAGCCACTCTATCTAGTGAAGAGGAACGTTTTCACGGTTTTTTACTACCACGCTTTCAACACATGTTGTCTTCATCTTGAGTTTGAAGTTGAGAACTTCCCAAATGCACGAACTGATTTTCCCCACAAGACTGTGAGGCTGGAATTTTTTCGCTCTCGATTTGGTTGCTGTACATTCCTTTCATTACCATTATTTTGCTTGTAAACATTGTTTTCTACAATCAAGCCAAGTTTATACTGTGTGGGACTGAGTTCTCGGACCCTGGACGTGGGTGAGGTGGGGTTGTGGGGTAAAAGAGGCTCGGCCTGGGAGAGGGGTGGCGGTGGGGGAAGTGTCTCACTGCGCATGCGCTCTGCGTCGTGTAGTATCCGTCATGAAAAATCGTTCGATCGAGTGCGTAGAGAGCTTTCAGTGAAAGTTTACTCTATAAGAGTCTTTTGTAATTATTCTTCTATTTCCGTAGTTTTAAAACAGTCAGGAATATAAAATGTCGCCTCAAAAGAACAAAATTATTCATAGTAAAGGACGTGAGGAAATAAGTCATGTTATCGAAAAAAGTGATGAAAAAGCAAATAATTAGTTTTTATAGATGGAGGGGGGGGGACAGGTAACCCGCCGCAGTGTTTTATACTAGTGTCAGTTAAACAATAATAAAATAAATACACAAAGAAAACAGAAGACCTACTGAATCAGACCCAAACGTAGCGTTATCCACTGCTAGGAAGAAGCGAGCAAGCACCACAGCACTCTCTACTTCTGCTTATGACTTTAATCTAGGGTATATTTTTAATTCGAAACAATGTCCGTGATTTAAATTTACGCAAAAAAAATTGCCAACAAGCGCAAATTTATTATCAGCCGCAAAAAAAATATAATTAATTTTCCTTAGGTAGAAAACTACTCAACAGATTAGCAAGAAGCNAAATATGCACGCACTTGCTCTTGTACGAAAACAACTTTGTCTTCTGGAGAGCAATCAATTTTGAACTACGAATATTACACATAGTAAGATATTTTATAACTTTTCTGTCCAGTTTGTTGCCCCTGCTGTTTGGATTTGGATTGTAGTACACCTGTTACTAACTGCTGACGTATCCATTTACATAAAACGTGATCATTTTAATATTTATTCAAAGCAAGATTGAGTTTTTTTTTCTCATGTCATGTTTAATAAATAATCTTGTGACATTCGCACGGGAGAAAAAAAATGTGATAGTACAATGAAAAAATTGAATAGATAACGTGTTTAAATGAAAGTGAATTGTAATGTGCTCAATAGTTGTAATTAGCAATTTTTTCAAGCCCTTCAATAATATTTTGCAGTAATATACAAATTGTTTATATTATATTTTCATTTTGAATTATGTCAATACTCATCAAATTCATACCAACTAGTATTTAAATTTGTGTTTTTAAATTTGTGTTAATTAATTATTTAGAAGTTCTGATAGTTTTCTAGTCTGTACGAGTCCAGTGTATCAACTTTTTGATTTTATAACTGTCATCTGGCAAGACAACATTCAGGAATTTCGAACATCTGTTCGTTTTCGTACCATCATGGCTGGTGGATGTGGGACTGTTAGGTATATACCATTTTCATAAAACTGAAGTGTTTTGTTATTTTTTTGGTAAAAAAAGGGGACTTCAAGATGGCGTGGTGTCGCGAAACATGCAAGCAACGGTATGTAAAAAGGCACAAAAGTGGCACAAAAAATGGTCAGCTTAACATATCTGTCAAACAATGCCTTCTGCGTGACGCAGCCGTAAATAAAGAATTTTCGTTTTTTCCAAGCCACTCTATCTAGTGAAGAGGAACGTTTCCACGGTTTTTTATTACCACGCTTTCAACACATGTCTTCATCTTGAGTTTGAAGTTGAGAACTTCCCAAATGCACGAACTGATTTTCCCCACAAGACTGTGAGGCTGGAATTTTTTCGCTCTCGATTTGGTTGCTGTACATTCCTTTCATTGCCATTATTTTGCTTGTAAACATTGTTTTCTACAATCAAGCCAAGTTTATACTGTGTAGGACTGAGTTCTCGGACCCTGGACGTGGGTGAGGTGGGGTTGTGGGGTAAAAGAGGCTCGGCCTGGGAGAGGGGTGGCGGTGGGGGAAGTGTCTCACTGCGCATGCGCTCTGCGTCGTGTAGTATCCGTCATGAAAAATCGTTCGATCGAGTGCGTAGAGAGCTTTCAGTGAAAGTTTACTCTATAAGAGTCTTTTGTAATTATTCTTCTATTTCCGTAGTTTTAAAAAAGTCAGGAATATAAAATGTCGCCTCAAAAGAACAAAATTATTCATAGTAAAGGACGTGAGGAAATAAGCCATGTTATCGAAAAAAGTGATGAAAAAGCAAATAATTAGTTTTTATAGATGGAGGGGGGGGGACAGGTAACCCGCCGCAGTGTTTTATACTAGTGTCAGTTAAACAATAATAAAATAAATACACAAAGAAGACAGAAGACCTACTGAATCAGACCCAAACGTAGCGTTATCCACTCCGAGGAAGAAGCGAGCAAGCACCACAGCACACTCTACTTTCTGCTTATGACTTTTATCTAGGGTATATTTTTAATTCGAAACAATGTCCGTGATTTAAATTTACGCAAAAAAAAAATTGCCAACAAGCGCGAATTTATTATCAGCCGCAAAAAAAATATAATTAATTTTCCTTAGGTAGAAAACTACTCAACAGATTAGCAAGAAGCNAATTTATTATCAGCCGCAAAAAAAATATAATTAATTTTCCTTAGGTAGAAAACTACTCAACAGATTAGCAAGAAGCATGCGTTTCAAGCGGAGAAATTGTCAAGCTAGGAGTAAAATACTTGTTGAGAGAGAGCGGCTATCATCACATGGTGACGTGACTATCTTGTTGAAATAAGACACTTCCATGAAACTGGGCGGCAAATAGTTTTCTTTGACGAAATATGGGTTCATAGCAACTTAACTTTTTCGAAGTGTTGGCAAAATAACAAAGATTTTGGTGTACATGTAAATAGTGGGGTGGGGGGGGGTAAAAGACTCGTAATACATGCAGGGAGCAGGGATGGGTTTGTTCTTAATGCACAACTAGTGTACGATGCTGGATGTGTTAATTGACAATGCACTGTACCACTCCATGCAAGTGTATAAACCACCAACAAAATATTATTTGAATTGCGATATGATGTAATGGCCACAGAAGAAAGGTGTACCTTGTAATCAATCTATACGCATAGTTGACTTCATAAACTTGTTGAAATGAAAATATTAAGATAGAAATCGTTTAACATAGATGCAGAATTAGCAACCCAGTGGCACACGATTCTCAGAATACCGGCATACATGTGCGATCTAAATGCCATTGAGTTAGCATGTGCGATGATAAATATATTAGCTAGAGAAAGAAACGTGAATGGTGAATTAGATTACTTAAAATGCTCACAGAATTTAACTTNATGATAAATATATTAGCTAGAGAAAGAAACGTGAATGGTGAATTAGATTACTTAAAATGCTCACAGAATTTAACTGAATCAGCTATTTCATCAGTCGTTATACGAGACAGTTAAGGGTATTGAAAAGGAGAAGAAAAAATAGAACAACGGTATTGGCTGACAAACTGCATTCTCTCGGACATAGTGGACCGTATAATCATCAGCATAGGAGCCGATAGCAGTTATATTGACTGTGACTGTGACAGCGATAACAGAAGTTCGGAAGCTGAGAGCACGGCTTCCGCACGTGAAGTCTGGCTCAGAGCAAGACTTGACGCGTAGGGCGACACTTGCCACCATGTATATATGTATGTATATAGACTGCAGTACAGATAGCAGGCTCTCTACCGCCGGTCTATCCCACTACGACGCTTAGAGGATCGCTTGGTTGAAATAATTATGTGTGCATAAATAACACATTTTAAGAAATTTCAAATCTTGTATTATCTAAATTTTAGATTTTAATTTATTACTCTGTTAAATTTGTATGCATATATCTCTCTCATAATCCTCTGTAACACACTCNCGAAGCACCACTACTCTACTGCAATCTGCACTGAACTTAGCCTCGTACTTTCCATCTCCAAAGCCACTGGCTCATAGTTATGACGCCTGCCTGGCTGTCTGCGGGAGGACAAACAAGTTCACTTCCTAACGGGAAAGAGGTGATGCTTCGACAAGCGTGGCGGTGACGTCCTCAATGCTTCGTGGATTCTGTTTCTCGGCGCGTATACTGTACCTCAATTTAGTCCTATGTTTTATTTCGTACTTACAACTCTCAAATACAAAGAAAGGGCTACAGCACATTTGAGGAAAAGTGGTGTTGTGAGTAAAAAATATCTGCCTTGGTGCCCAACATATGATTTTCGTTATTTTTAATTTCGTTTGCTAAATTAACTGTCCCAACAGCAGTAAGCCAGCCTATTAACATTACGTGACTAGTGATAGCCAAACCCAAGAACTGCACACATTTATGAAAGACGATGCAAACATAATGTACGCCATAGTGTGCAGCATTGAAAGTACTAGCAGACCCCAAGTTTCAAGAGAAAATCTTAGCATGTTACTGTACAGAAAACATAATCGAGTACTGTGAATACTTTATACTGTATGTGTCACCATCTGTTATCGATAAGTATTTTCACTGCATGTGAATTTTCATTAGGATAGCCATAGCCAATAAAAGCACATAGAACGTTGGTACAGTAATCTTTTGCCGTAATTTTTATTTGAAATTATTATTTCGAAATATTTAGAGAAAGCAATCAAAAAATTACACATTGAAAATTCAACGACATGTTTGCATTGTCAATTTCTGCTGATAAAATATGACTATATATAAACATATAATGGGTGTACTTGCCATTTTTTTCTTGACATTTCTGAAAAGATGATGTGATGGTCTGGCACCTTCTTGCAGCGCTCATACATCGATCTGTATGGCTCATTGCGAGCCGAGTATTAACACAATATTCAGTTAGTACGATGATTTGACTCCAGTGCGGGTCCTGGAAGACTAACTCACAAGGCTTCTTCAGGCTTCACAAGTCTGCCCAGGGGGCGGGCTAGTGGATGGTCGCCGAGATCCAAGAAAGAATGCGACGGAGAGGAGCAGAGGACTTGGCCAGGTAGAAGTACCACCGTACCGTACAAATACCTTTCAGAAATCACTGTAAGGCGAGGTACTATTGCCTTTGTCATTGTCACACACTTGAATCCTTGAAACGTGACGTCAGTGGAATATTACTGCCTACTTGCATGGCAATAGAATATGAATAAATTAGAAAAGAATCCTTGCAGATAAATGGAAAGTATTCGGTTTAACTGACCAAAATTCATCTATGTCTTTTTACAAATTATCTTAATCAAGGGATGAGACTCCCCACCCCTTGCCGGACACTTGGGGAGGGCAATGCCCCCCCCCCNTGCTACCCTCTTCTGCATTCCTTCCAGGGTCGGAGAGATGGAGTCCTTCGCGGTGCATGTACTCTGCAATTAAATGTTATTTGAACACAAGTAATACATATCATGAAGGTGGCTTTGATGAGAAAATTCTCTCTATAGTCCATTCACGGTTACTTCACACTTTTCTGAAGCCCTGCTTAAGTTCCCTTCCAGGATATTCCTCCGCCACATGCAAACAAAGCGTAACCTAGTCTAGAAAATTTCCCCAAAGAGACAGCGCACAGTATTCATGCGCACTCGGTGTAATAATATTTTTCATTAGAACTATTTCTTTATAGGCATTGCCAACACACGTGTATCCTCATTGTTTTTATTCAAATTGATTATACACTGAAGAGCCAAAAAACTGGCACAGGCGTGCGTATGCAAATAAGAGAGGTATGCAACCAATCAGAGTAGCACGAAGCGGTCGGCAGCTAGATCGGTTACTGCTGCTGCAATGGTTTAAGTGAGTTTGAACANACCAATCAGAGTAGCACGAAGCGGTCGGCAGCTAGATCGGTTACTGCTGCTGCAATGGTTTAAGTGAGTTTGAACACGTGGTGTTATAGTCAGCGCACGAGAGATGGGACATAGCATCTCCGAGGTAGCGATAACATTTGGATGTTCGCTTACGACCATTTCACGAGTGTACCGTGAATATCGGGAATCCGGTAAAACATCACATCTTCGACATCGCTGCGGCCGGGAAAAGATCGTGAACGAACGGGACAAACGATGACTGACGAGAATCATTAAACGTGACAGACGTGCAACCCTTTCTCAAATTGGCGCAGATTGGATTTGTGGACTGCCCTGCAGGATTCATAGTGTGAAATGCCTCCTGCATACCTCCAGACATTAGTCGAGTCCATGCCACGTTATCTTGCGGCACTTCTGCGTAATATAATATATAAATAAAATTTTAATTTAACCAAAACAATGTACTTTTATGTTAACAGAAGTACAGAACGCTTGCGATACGCGCATTACTTAGGGAAGAAACTAACACGTTACATGGGGTGAACTTTCAAAGGTTTACTTCAAAAAGTGTGAAGAAACTGCAAATAAAATATTTTTTGGAAACTTTCGTTTTTATTTCCACAGTTTAAAATTTACTTAGGAGAGTACCAACAGACAAGAACATAAATTTAAATTTAAAATAATCNTTTTTATTTCCACAGTTTAAAATTTACTTAGGAGAGTACCAACAGACAAGAACATAAATTTAAATTTAAAATAATCCTTATTGAAAGTAGATAAATTATGAAAGTAATTCAGTACTTTTCTTTATTTTATAGTGCTGTCGTATTTTGATCCAGCTGATAATTCAGGATAATGAATAATACTTGGAAATTCACCTGAAAAGGAAAAGTTTTTTGTAGTTACCAGAGAAATATTTGCTATATTTCACTGAACATGATTTCAGTATTACAAGTGAGTACTTAACAGGCAATCTGGCATAAATAATGTGGGCTATAGCTTGCCAGTCAATGTCGCAATTCCNTTTTTATTTCCACAGTTTAAAATTTACTTAGGAGAGTACCAACAGACAAGAACATAAATTTAAATTTAAAATAATACTTATTGAAAGTAGATAAATTATGAAAGTAATTCAGTACTTTTCTTTATTTTATAGTGCTGTCGTATTTTGATCCAGCTGATAATTCAGGATAATGAATAATACTTGGAAATTCACCTGAAAAGGAAATGTTTTTTTGTAGTTACCAGAGAAATATTTGCTATATTTCACTGAACATGATTACAAGTGAGTACTTAACAGGCAATCTGGCATAAATAATGTGGGCTATAGCTTGCCAGTCAATGTCGCAATTCCATCAATACATTTATTTCAATTGTTTAAGTTTCACTGTAAGTAACAAATGAAGCCAACTTTTGAATAAGGGACAAAACTGAATTAAAAATTCACAGGGCAGTTTAAAGGTTTTTATTTCAAACAACAAAAAGTGTAATCAAGTGCAGTGTAGAGTAGTGTTGCTAGATACTCCACATTTTTCTTTTCGTACAAGAATGCTAGTGCAATCGAAAGAACCAATTTTCTCGTGCCTAATACCAGAATCAAATAGACCCACAGACCTCCCTACAATATACCAATTACATATCAATGGCTGTAAAAAAAAAGCAAAGCAAACTATCTGCTAGCATTACAAAGTGGATTAGCCAGCAATATGCACAACTGTACTGCGTAAATGTAACAATTCCGGCTGGGCCGATGCGGAAAATAATACAGCATCACCAAGTCTGCATTGCTACATAGCAGAATGCAGACAACTCACAGTCTGCTATGATGTGTTAAATTATTATTATTATTATTATTATTATTATTCTCTTATTTGACGTCCACGAGCATAATGCTCCTCTACGGAGGAATTACATAAAATTTCAGACAGAATTCCACAGATAGCATGAACAATAATACATATACAAGAGTACTTATGAGATAACATTCCATATTTCTTGCTGAAAGTAATGAAGAGCTGTGAACCTACTTTCACAGAACATGCTCCCAAATTCTCATTAAGAACTATCTCTGATTGTAACAAGAAATGTTAGTAAAAGATGCCAAGCTGGTATGCAAGCTTGACAACAACTCACCATTCTACCAAAACATTGCGGTGAGAATAATAAAAACTTTTACAGTATTTTAAATAATACTGTAATTTAAATTAAATAAACTGCATTGACTGGAGACTTGTCAAAAACAAATAAAAACTTGTAATTTGGTATTGACCAGCGTAAAAATTTATTCTGATTTTGCAGTAAGTTAGAAAACATCATATTGACAAACTAGCTGTGCCCGCGGCACAGAATTATTGTTTAGGTTTTTTTTGTTTTGTTTAATAAAGTTGAATTTTACNGTTTTTTTTTTGTTTAATAAAGTTGAATTTTACTTAGTGTTAATTATGAAATAAATTATAATTAGACAAATATTTTTAATTTAAACATACTTATATGTTTTAAAAGTGTCAGGCACGAATTTTCAGAATGGCGAATATATAAACATTTTAGCTTAGTACGCTATATCTACGAAACTATGTAATCAATCTCAAATTACCTAATACGCAATCTCTTTACTGCACCAGGCGGTCAATCGACTCGCGAAAAACTACTTTTTCACTAAACTTTTGATATATCTTAAAGTGTAGGCGGGAATTGTATGCTGTAGAGAACATTTATTATCTTCGTTAAACAGTTCTAACGACATTTTTTTCTTTTATAAATATTAAGTTTTTTAATGGGGAAGAAACAGCTTGAATTTTACGTATTTATTTATAGAGAAATTAAATGGTAAAACTGCTTATTAGTATTTCTCTTTTATAGATAGATATATGCTACCACGGAGTTTTTTTTTTAGGTCTTTTTATTCTACAAAATGTTTTTCTACGTGATATTGTTCCGTCTTTAACGGTTTAGACAGCGTATTGCAAGAGAGCGCGCTGGCGGCAAACGTTTTTCCGACTTGATTCACTATTATCGTCACTGCTTATTCCTTATGTTACTTTACGTAACAAAACATATACTAAAACATAGTTATGAATTTAAAAAAAACACGTAAATTGGATACGTGGTTCTCGAGTCATAAGCGCACTAACAGACAGACAGAGAGACGTCGAGTTTTATAACATGTATAGATGCTTAGTATGGCAAATGTACCCACTAGCAAAACATAACAACACTTGACTATCGCTTCTACAACAGAAAAGTGAATGAGGTTATCCTTTACAGCAGCGACTTGGCATACTGTGTACAAGATGTTCAAGAGTTCTTGGGGAAGCTGACTTCACGTTACACACTAGCCGTGTTGGAAACACATCCCTCTCATACGCCCTAGGCAATCTCTTGCAAGGTTCACATCCACTGACCTGGCTAGCCGGGCCATACAGCATGTTGCAACTATTTCTCAAAACTCATGCCAGGAGTTGCATTGTGGCCCGAGTAGTCAACATGGGTTGACGTCACCCCAGATAGCAACACATGCAGTAAAATGGGTTCCCGTAACGTCTTGGGGTATTGATTCCCATTTATGTATCAAAGTTAACCAACGTTCTTTGATGATCAGTATATATATATATATTATGTACCAAAGTTAACCAACGTTCTTTAATGATCAGTATATATATATATCGAATGCGTCGCAATATGATACCCAAATGCACTCCAAGCATCTGGCACCTGAAAAAATGTGTAATGGGTAAAAAAAAAACAGTTTAATTATAATTAAGTGTTAATCTTGTTAACATTAAACACCCATAAAATATATTTTTATATGTTAAACCATATTTAATGTCTAATGTCTTGGAGAGCCGTGCATATCAATGCATCAACATTATATTATGGAGAAGTCAGAACGTGGGTTACACCTAGTGNATGTCTTGGAGAGCCGTGCATATCAATGCATCAACATTATATTATGGAGAAGTCAGAACGTGGGTTACACCTAGTATACACTGTTGAGTGTTTATTTATTATAATTTCGTTTGTAGTGGTTATAGTATTGATCCAAGTCGGGGAGCAGTGTTTTTGTCAAAGTAATTTCTTATATATTTTTTTAGGCTTTAAAAAAGTAGACAGAATTAAAAATTACACTGCATCAACCACAGTAACATGGTAAAAAAAACANTTTTTTTAGGCTTTAAAAAAGTAGACAGAATTAAAAATTACACTGCATCAACCACAGTAACATGGTAAAAAAAACAGTTCAGGAACGTTTTAATTTTTTTCGCTTCTGTTTTGGGATAAAATTACATTATTATGCCTATAATTTGGTTAAAGAGGTTTACACTGGTAACAGTGATTAGCCACAAAAAGATATATCAGTGTTCGGGAAAAGTGATGATATGTGAACTTACTGTATGTANGGGAAAAGTGATGATATGTGAACTTACTGTATGTAAGGCCCCTAATTTTTTTCATCTTGTAATCACCCACAATTAATGTTTCGGGGCCCGTGTTAGTTACTGAAACTGAGCGTGTAGAATATGGAAGAAAACAGAACACGAGGTGAATAGAGAGGTTTCGGTCGACGAGATGTTGAGCGCCGACGAGGGTAGAGCGAGGTGAAGATAGAGCGGCGGCAGAATGCAAGGTCGAGGGAAGACTACCGGCCAACGTCCGCTTCGTTTTCCATGTGCGAAAGTCCGGGTGACCCTGCTGGGACCCGGTTCTCCTTGGCCGTCGGGTAGTCGGGCTAAAACACTGCGGCCCCAGCAGAACGCAAGGGATGCGAGTAACGGATCAAGGGGAGACAAGAGGACAACTGAACATTTCTGTCAGGAGCCCTTTCAGTTATGAAAACTGCTGCAGACAAGTTCAATGTCTCACCCTCTGAAAGTAACGAGAACAAGTGTTTTGTATACTACACTGAAGAGCCAAAAAAAACTGTTACACCTGCCTAATATCGTGTAGGGTCCCCGCGAGCACGCAGAAGTGCCGCAAGACGACGTGGCATGGACTCGACTAATGTCTGAAGGTATGCAGGAGGCATTGAAATCTGCGCCAATTTGAGAAAGGGTTGCACGTCTGTCACGTTTAATGATTCTCGTCAGTCGTCGTTTGTCCCGTTTGTTCGCGATCTTTTTCCTGATATTTATGGTGCACTCGTGAAATGGTCGTACGTGAAAATCCAAATGTTATCGCTACCTCGGAGATACTATTCCCATCTCTCGTGCGCCGACTATAACACTACGTTCAAACTCACTTAAACCTTGACAACCGGCCATTGTAGCAGCAGTAACCGATCTAGCTGCCGACCGCATCGCGTTACTTTGATTGGTTCCATAACTCTGTTATTTGCATACGCACGTCTATACCAGTTTTTTTTGGCTCTCCAATGTACATACTATCCTAAATGAACACCTATTCTTCACCAACTAAGAAAGGCGAAGAGCATGCCATTATTGACATTTTGGTGAAGGCAGACACCGGATTATACGAACGGCCATTACGTTCAGACCTTCACCCCAGTATCACGGTTCTGTATCCTATGCAGTGTAGCCAACAGTCGTATTCATCTCCTCCTTCTAGAGCGCCAGGTAACCCACTTTGTCTTGCCGGCCAGTAGAACCACTAACAGAACAGGTTTCACGGTGTGCTCCACCCAGTGATTCTAACAGTCCATCCCCCTCCCTCCCTCCTCTTCTACTATCTCGATTTTCTGATAATATTAAGGATTGCATATAGACTTCCTTTATTAGTGATTCTAAGTGACATTGTAAGTGACACTTTGTATTGTGGTTTGTGTTAGTGCTACCTGTATTTTAATTTCTAACCACTGTACTGCAATAAGATGTTGATTGTCTAGAAGGAATATTTTTTAAATTTTAAATATTATAGATCCACTTGGATTTATCTCACCTTGACATTTGATTTTAATTCTTCGACAAGTGCTGTTCAAACTTCTGGGGCAATATTATGTCCAATCGATCGTTTCGATATTCTAAACAGATACTGCAGGTTTGTGTACAAATATCCATTGGCAAGGAACTATACAGTTACAGCCAGCCTGTAATGTTAACAGTGAAAAACATACATAAATCTAATTAAAATACAAAATAATATATTAGCATTGATTTATTATACCAGTTTAATACAAACCTGTCTTGAACTGAAGTTGGATGTCGAAAATTTTATTTTTATTCTACCGATTTTTTGGTCTATTTTAGTCAGCAAATTCTCGAAATCTGTAGGAGACATCCTGGTAGGCGCTGAAACTTGACACCCCGGCCCGCTTGTTTAAACAATTCAGTGCGTCACCATCGCTGAGGCTTTCGTTGTTTTTACGTGCATTGCGCTTATATGCAACANGGGCTAAAACACTGCGGCCCCAGCAGAACGCAAGGGATGCGAGTAACGGATCAAGGGGAGACAAGAGGACAACTGCACATTTCTGTCAGTAGCCCTTTCAGTTATGAAAACTGCTGCAGACAAGTTCAATGTCTCGCCCTCTGATAGTAACGAGAACAAGTGTTTCGTAAACTACACTGAAGAGCCAAAAAAAACTGGGGTACACCTGCCTAATATCGCGTAGGGCCCCCGCGAGCACGCAGAAGTGCCGCAAGACGACGTGGCATGGACTCGACTAATGTCTGAAGGTATTCAGGAGGCATTGAAATCTGCGCCAATTTGAGAAAGGGTTGCACGTCTGTCACGTTTAATGATTCTCGTCAGTCGTCGTTTGTCCCGTTTGTTCGCGATCTTTTTCCTGATATTTATGGTGCACTCGTGAAATGGTCGTACGTGAAAATCCAAATGTTATCGCTACCTCGGAGATGCTATTCCCATCTCTCGTGCGCCGACTATAACACTACGTTCAAACTCACTTAAACCTTGACAACCGGCCATTGTAGCAGCAGTAACCGATCTAGCTGCCGACCGCATCGCGTTACTCTGATTGGTTCCATAACTCTGTTATTTGCATACGCACGTCTATACCAGTTTTTTTGGCTCTCCAATGTACATACTATCCAAAATGAACACCTATTCTTCACCAACTAAGAAAGGCGAAGAGCATGCCATTATTGACATTTTGGTGAAGGCAGACACCGGATTATACGAACGGCCATTACGTTCAGACCTACACCCCAGTATCACGGTTCTGTATCCTATGCAGTGTAGCCAACAGTCGTATTCATCTCCTCCTTCTAGAGCGCCAGGTAACCCACTTTGTCTTGCCAACCAGCAGAACCACTAACAGAACAGGTTTCACGGTGTGCTCCACCCAGTGATTCTAACAGTCCATCCCCCTCCCTCCCTCCTCTTCNCCACTAACAGAACAGGTTTCACGGTGTGCTCCACCCAGTGATTCTAACAGTCCATCCCCCTCCCTCCCTCCTCTTCTACTATCTCGATTTTCTGATAATATTAAGGATTGCATATAGACTTCCTTTATTAGTGATTCTAAGTGACATTGTAAGTGACACTTTGTATTGTGGTTTGTGTTAGTGCTACCTGTATTTTAATTTCTAACCACTGTACTGCAATAAGATGTTGATTGTCTAGAAGGAATATTTTTTAAATTTTAAATATTATAGATCCACTTGGATTTATCTCACCTTGACATTTGATTTTAATTCTTCGACAAGTGCTGTTCAAACTTCTGGGGCAATATTATGTCCAATCGATCGTTTCGATATTCTAAACAGATATTGCAGGTTTGTGTACAAATATCCATTGGCAAGGAACTATACAGTTACAGCCAGCCTGTNGATATTCTAAACAGATATTGCAGGTTTGTGTACAAATATCCATTGGCAAGGAACTATACAGTTACAGCCAGCCTGGAATGTTAACAGTGAAAAACATACATAAATCTAATTAAAATACAAAATAATTTATTAGCATTGATTTATTATACCAGTTTAATACAAACCTGTCTTGAACTGAAGTTGGATGTCGAAAATTTTATTTTTATTCTACCGATTTTTTGGTCTATTTTAGTCAGCAAATTCTCGAAATCTGTAGGAGACATCCTGGTAAAGCGTTTGTACTGTACACTTAGGCGCTGAAACTTGACACCCCGACCCACTTGTTTAAACAATTCAGTGCGTCACCATCGCTGAGGCTTTCGTTGTTTTTACGTGCATTGCGCTTATATGCAACANCTTGTTTAAACAATTCAGTGCGTCACCATCGCTGAGGCTTTCGTTGTTTTTACGTGCATTGCGCTTATATGCAACAGCAGCACAACACCACTCCGCAGAATGGAAGCTAATAATGCTTCGTTAGCATACATGTGGCGCAGCCTTGAGTGTGAAACGAGAAGACTGCTTGCTCGTGCTGTGCTTGACACGACTGCCGGATCAGGACGTGCTTGCATGCTTGCAGCAAGCAGCGAGCATTACACTACACGCTCGGTTCGCCTAGTGTTCACGCCATACGATAGAGATCAAATGCACAATAGCGTGATTGGAAGTGTCCGTAGACGATTCGCTAAAAGCCAGAAAACTGCACATTACTTTAAAAAACNATGCACAATAGCGTGATTGGAAGTGTCCGTAGACGATTCGCTAAAAGCCAGAAAACTGCACATTACTTTAAAAAAACACAACATAAACCATACATGTTGTAAGTATAATTTAAAATTTTGAATTACAGCTTTCAGTTATGAGTACTNAAAAAACACAACATAAACCATACATGTTGTAAGTATAATTTAAAATTTTGAATTACAGCTTTCAGTTATGAGTACTATTTTCTTTCATAGTCATCATTAATTCCGCCAAAACATAACAACATACATCCCGCAACAACTCGTCAGCCGTTACTATACTTCGCAGACGATAGCATTTACTGTTTAACTATTGTGTAAGTTGGTCACGTTGTCTGTCAAGATTAAGTGTACCTATATGAAATGCAGTTTATCTTTCGCTCCTGTAGCTATTAGATAAAAATTATCACATTTTCCCAAAAATAGGTCTGACGTTTTGACAGGGCTTCTTTCCCAGACAGGACCTAGGTGTAAAGGCAGACGTGGTTTCTGTGTCAGGGTCTGGTCCCGTGCGAACTAAGCAACGTGGGAACAACCTCGTCACAATTTACCAAGTTCTGTTCGTTGTCCTGCACTGCCCCGTCGTGCGAAGCCTTTCGCAACGAAACAAAACTGCACCAGCGATCCAGCATGGAATGCATGGAATAATATCAACAGCAAATTGCATGCAACACCAGAAAATGTACGTCCAGCAGCACACATCAGGACCAGTGGCGTGTGGTGAACTGTTACAAGGTAAGCTGGCGTTAGCTGTGTGCTGTACCCTGTTGCTTGCTAGCTCACACTTTCACCANGTGGTGAACTGTTACAAGGTAAGCTGGCGTTAGCTGTGTGCTGTACCCTGTTGCTTGCTAGCTCACACTTTCACCTGTAAAACGTAGCTCAGCAACTGACTCCACAGGACCCCAAATAGCATCGAAGTTTGTGCTGTGAACCTCCATTAACGTTCACAGAGACATGAGGCGAGCACGTTGGCATAAGAGGAGGTATCTCTCAAGACCTGTTGTTCGGAATATAGGTTCGTTTGATTGTGATGTAATGAAGGATGATAATGTTTTTGTAAAGCAAGTCACAACTCCTGAAGAAAGTTTCGTCCTTGTGAGTTTCATGTACAGATTTGCTCTCCAGGGAATGACTGCACACAATGGATCTGATATTCTCGAAGTTTGTTTCTACAGGCATCCACACAACAGTACAGTGTCTGGTGTTAACTATTTGAGTCAGATTGATTCAAGAGGCATTATATGTTGGAAGACTTTTGCAATTAATGAACTTGTTGCTACTAATAATTCTGTTATTGCTATTTCTCCAAGTNGTGGTGAACTGTTACAAGGTAAGCTGGCGTTAGCTGTGTGCTGTACCCTGTTGCTTGCTAGCTCACACTTTCACCAGTAAAACGTAGCTCAGCAACTGACGCCACAGGACCCCAAATAGCATCGAAGTTTGTGCTGTGAACCTCCATTGACGTTCACAGAGACATGAGGCGAGCGCGTTGGCATAAGAGGAGGTATCTCTCAAGACCTGTTGTTCGGAATATAGGTTCGTTTGATTGTGATGTAATGAAGGATGATAATGTTTTTGTAAAGCAAGTCGCAACTGCTGAAGGAAGTTTCGTCCTTGTGAGTTTGATGTACAGATTTGCTCTCCAGGGAATGACTGCACACAATGGATCTAGTATTCTCGAAGTTTGTTTCTACAGGCATCCTCACAACAGTACTGTGTCTGGTGTTAACTATTTGAGTCAGATTGATTCAAGAGACATTATATGTTGGAAGACTTTTGCAATTAATGAACTTGTTGCTACTAATAATTCTGTTATTGCTATTTCTCCAAGTCCAGTTTTGTATTCTCGTCGTAAGCTCAGGTTTCAGCTCGGAGATGCTATTTGGATTTTTAGAAAGTTGGTTGGTACGAATGACACAGGACGTGTGTAGCGGGACCTTTGCTGCTCGCTTGTGAGTGGTCGGAATACACTCAGTTTCCCCAGGCAGCACTGTGGTTACAGTCTCCTGCTGCGTGCACTGTGAATGTACAGCAATGAGCAAGCACCAGCGTACCTTGCAACATTCCACCACATGCCTCAGGACGTGTGTAGCGGGACCCTAGATGCTCGCTTGTGAGTGGTCGGAATACACTCAGTTTCCCCAGGCAGCACGGTGGTTACAGTCTCCTGCTGCATGCACCGAGAATGTACAGCAGTGAGCAAGCACCAGCGTACCTTGCAACACTCCACCACACGCCACTGATCAGGGCATTCCCTTGAAACTTGATCAACCTAGAGCAGACCCTGCCTCCAGTGCACAGCGGGAGCCAATCAGAAATATTGACATCGGGCACGTGGAGGGTGGACAGCATTGAGGCGTGTGTGGTGGGGGCTGGCGACCAAGCTATTCTTGTAGGAGTTGTGGAGTTCAGTATGGCGAATGGAGGCAGGTATTGCAGGCAGAGGAGACAGCTCACCACAGACTGACAATGAGGAGTCTTCAGCGGCTTGTGTTTAACGTCACGCCACTGTGTGGATGTGAGATGTGTGTTGCAGCAGGATAGTGAGTTCAGATGAACTAGCTATTGTTAGTGCTGTGCTTGTGTCTAGTTCAGAGTAGTCAGTGCAATGTCGCACGAGCCGAATGGATAACAGGGTGCCGGTGCTCGAGATATCACGTTTTTTTTTATCCTAACCTACCATAATTCTAAGTTTTAAGTGAACGTCAGAGGTAGGGGCGGGATCTAAGTGCGTCTCAAGGCTTGGCCTCTTAAGCTACAGGGGAGAGAATCCATGAAAGGGAGCATGCATCGCTGCCGAGAGGGATTAGGTTGCTACGACGGCGTTTTGGGCCATGACTGCATTACCTCCCTAGGCATGCCTATAGTTAACCCATTACTAAGAAGATAAAGGGAAAAAACCATAGAACACCGTAAAAACCCTTTCGACAGGAAATAATTCAATTATGCATTAATAGAAAGTGAGTGCTACAGGAGACAGGTAGGAACCATGCACTTTATTAGTGGGTAGAGAAATGCTATCCCACTACCGTGCGCAGTGTCCACACAGGTTGTGTCTCAATTTAAAGAATACTCTTTCGAGAGAGCGCTTTTTCCCGCAACCCAGCGGGAGCACTACTTCGCCCTCTAGCCGCCCTCGCTCTATGAAACTCATGTCGTGTTCTAATTCGTTTCGAGTTTCGTTTTGAGTAATTTGTAAAGTTTTTTTTCGGAACACCACGGCACTCAACTGTCTAGCACGCTATGCTGTTACTATTTTAATGTTATCATTTTTCCAAAATTAAAAAGTAGTAGGAAATAGCCGGTTCTGGCACAGGGGCTGCGGACACTGGACGGGTCGACCGCCTACTTGGATGACGTCATACGGAAACCTCCAGCTCTGTCATTCCTCGCCAGCAGCGGTCATCTTGGATTTCCCTTTTTCCCTCCTGCTCCATCACTCCACCTCAGCATATCATGCTCTTGCATTGCATTTGGAGGGTTATCTCATATTCCTCCCAGTCTCTCTCGTCTCCCATGTTCTATCGGTTTTTTTTGCATATACTTCTTGTTCTCCCTCTGGCCCCCCACCCCCATGGTTTCCACTAGTGTCCTAGTGAGGACGAGACTCGTGCTCTGTCATTCCATCATGTGTTTTCTCATGTTCCCTCCAGTCGCCTTTCACCTGGCATCCTGGCGGGGACGAGTCTCATACTCTGTCATTCCACCTACACAACACAGAGCAGGGTCTGCCCTAACACGCTAGCCTAAATTCGCACCGCTCGCACGTACTAAGTATGCCCTGAGCCTACTATCAGCATAGGATGTAATTTCCCAACCATTTAAGACACAGCCACCAAATTCAAAACATGGGTATCACCTCCGACAACGAATAGGGCCGCAAGGTCAAGAATGTCCTATGCCTACTATAAGCATAGTTGACTGTAATTTCTGAACCACTTAAAAAATAGTCACCAAATTAATAACATAGACATTACCCCTGATGACGAAAATGTCCTCAGGGTCAAGTATGCCCAAAGTGCACTTATAAGCATAATTGGATGTAATTTCCTAACTGTTTAAGATATATCCACCGAATTCAAAGTATTGGTATCGCCCTTGATGCTGAATAGGACAGTGGAGACAATTAGACCTTAAGCCTTCTTATAAGCTTAGTCGGGTGTAATTTCCGATCCATTTAAGACACAGCCACCAAATTCACAACAAACACATCACCCACGATGACGAAAAGGACTGCTGGGCCAAGTATGCCTCAAGTCCTCTTATAAACATAGATTGATGTTATTTCCTAACCATATAAGTTATAGACACCAAATTCATAACATAGTAATCACAATAGGGTGGTTGGGACAAGTACACCTTAAGCCCTCTCATAAGCATAGTTGCCCAATGTTTTCTACCCATCGAAGCAACGACCACCAAATTCATATCACATTCATCACTTCCAACTGTATATAAGGAGATAAGGGCAAGTAGGCCTTAAGACCTGTTACAAGCATAGTTGGTCAGCATTTCCAAACCTTTTAAGTTCTGGAACATGTAACAAATGTCCACGCGTGTAAAGAAAATAAAGGTGTTCATACAGGTGTGTCGCAAAGTTACCGTTCCATGTAGGTGTGTATGGTTTAAAATAGCAGACAAATATGCATCGGCCTGCACGCACTTGGCTAGCAAATAGGTGCATACTGATTTCCCTCTACCCCAGTACAGACAGAATTACAACATAGCTTTGTATTCGACCAGTTGGATGGTAAGAGAAATTATTGCTACCGTATAAAACTGAGCAGTTGCTAAACAGAACAACTCGGCGTCTGTACTGCATAAAGGCAGCCTTGAGGGTCACCACTTAGGGGTCAGCAGTCAGGGGTCAGCAGTGAAAGGTCGGCACTAAGGGGCAGCACTGCAAAATCGACTATGAAGTGTACGACTAACACCATCAGTCCAACACAAGAGCCAGCGGTTCGAGTCATCTGTTAGTCTGGGTAACCCTTACCAAGCAGTCATATACTGAAAAATAAAGCTGTACACAATTGTACCAATAACGAGACATAAGTAGTCGCAGGTTACACTAAAACATGTATGTGTTAATATAAATAAACGCCACCAGCATAATGCAAGGGTCGGGGAAAAAATATATGAAACTGCCTGGTACATGAAGAACCAGTCTCATAAAAAACAATAAAGAACTGGCTTATATGAAAGTATATCAAGAGCATGATGACATAATGAGTCACAATATATAAAAAATACCCGATGAAGCCATAGTCAATAATAGCGATATATGTGTTACTATCACACCAAGAAGTTTAGCAAAAGCTTGTATGCACACCGACATGAGAAAGAATGAATTATCACTAGGGCAAATCACAAAAATTACTACAATGCATAAAGTGAGATACACATTATGTGACTTGTAAATATGAGGTTCCTTTGATTGCCACAAAATATACATTCTAAACTATTAGTCGTGCAAGAGAGTTGTCACTGCTATGTGATGATGCAAACAGATAAAAAAATTATTATAAAAATGGATAGTTATAAACATGTAACAACCTATNACTGTATATAAGGAGATAAGGGCAAGTAGGCCTTAAGACCTGTTACAAGCATAGTTGGTCAGCATTTCCAAACCTTTTAAGTTCTGGAACATGTAACAAATGTCCACGCGTGTAAAGAAAATAAAGGTGTTCATACAGGTGTGTCGCAAAGTTACCGTTCCATGTAGGTGTGTATGGTTTAAAATAGCAGACAAATATGCATCGGCCTGCACGCACTTGGCTAGCAAATAGGTGCATACTGATTTCCCTCTACCCCAGTACAGACAGAATTACAACATAGCTTTGTATTCGACCAGTTGGATGGTAAGAGAAATTATTGCTACCGTATAAAACTGAGCAGTTGCTAAACAGAACAACTCGGCGTCTGTACTGCATAAAGGCAGCCTTGAGGGTCACCACTTAGGGGTCAGCAGTCAGGGGTCAGCAGTGAAAGGTCGGCACTAAGGGGCAGCACTGCAAAATCGACTATGAAGTGTACGACTAACACCATCAGTCCAACACAAGAGCCAGCGGTTCGAGTCATCTGTTAGTCTGGGTAACCCTTACCAAGCAGTCATATACTGAAAAATAAAGCTNACAAGAGCCAGCGGTTCGAGTCATCTGTTAGTCTGGGTAACCCTTACCAAGCAGTCATATACTGAAAAATAAAGCAGTACACAATTGTACCAATAACGAGACATAAGTAGTCGCAGGTTACACTAAAACACGTATGTGTTAATATAAATAAACGCCACCAGCATAATGCAAGGGTCGGGGGAAAAATATATGAAACTGCCTGGTACATGAAGAATTANTGCAAGGGTCGGGGAAAAAATATATGAAACTGCCTGGTACATGAAGAACCAGTCTCATAAAAAACAATAAAGAACTGGCTTATATGAAAGTATATCAAGAGCATGATGACATAATGAGTCACAATATATAAAAAATACCCGATGGAGCCACAGTCAATAATAGCGATATATGTGTTACTATCACACCAAGAAGTTTAGCAAAAGCTTGTATGCACACCGACATGAGAAAGAATGAATTATCACTAGGGCAAACCACAAAAATTACTACAATGCATAAAGTGATATACACATTATGCGACTTGTAAATATGAGGTTCCTTTGATTGCCACAAAATATACATTCTAAACTATTAGTCGTGCAAGAGAGTCATCACTGCTATGTGATGATGCAAACAGATAAAAAAATTATTATAAAAATGGATAGTTATAAACATGTAACAACCTATGCATTTTGCGCGAGTATCGAATGCTGTAAGTCACATTAGTTTAAAAAACTTTTGCAAATCCGAGAAGCACAATTGCGACAAGGACAACCCTGCTACACATTGATGCAATCAGATATAATAACATAAAGTAAGGGAATAATAATTATAAGCATTTACCAACCAGCGCAATTACATATTACACAAGCTCCTGGTGCTGTACACTGTGTGTTAAACAATTCTGGACAAGACCAGACCGTCCTGGTCAGTACAACAGAATAGTAAACGACTTCCTTATGAACCGACTGAAACGAAACCATCGCATTCAGAGTACAACCAACACTCACAACACCAGCAGCAGAACACATCCGTCCCTGCTGACATCGCACAATCAACTAACATCGTGAGAATCTGTAAGGCAGCCCAGGCAGTCAACCGACAGCGTGGACGCCATGCAGGTCTCGACAAGTCGAACGGAGGGCACAGAACACTAGCCGTGAGAGAAGCATCAGGCTCCAAGGAAGCAGACCAGTCGAGTCACACATGCATGTCGTTTACAAGAGGAATTCAGTTATACAGTACAAGGTAACAATTTATTTCGTTTTAATACATCAAGCTGTAAATATAAACATGTCTCTTTAAAAAATCGCATCGAATAAACTGGTGTTGGTAGAGGATATCGCTTCTGTCCACCTTACTGGCATTTAGGTCTATAAAAGCAGTTCGTTCCACCACAACACATCGCTCAGAACTTATTTCTCTCGTCGAGAGGACATACTGAAAATGAACGGATGTTGTTATACNTCCACCACAACACATCGCTCAGAACTTATTTCTCTCGTCGAGAGGACATACTGAAAATGAACGGATGTTGTTATACAGGCCAGAAAATTTTATTGGGCTATCGTGGCATATGGAAAGATTAAATCACTTGCAGCACTCAACAAAGATACCGAGCTTCCATACCTGCCTAAAGAATTCCTTCTCTCATATTCACAACACAAAATAAAATCCGTCTACAAACACCTACCTGTCTATCTACAACAGGACGAAGAGATTCTTGGCTCTCTCCCATGCCTCGAATGTTTTCAAGGTAGAGCTGCGTTTACAGAAACACCACCTCCCAGGAGCTGGTGTAAGACACATTGGTAGCGATTAGCAGCAAAATAAAAACAATGTACCTCCAACACTGAAAGATGAACTAGTGTAAATAAGTTGGGATGTCGATTTGACAACTTCGCAGGCTAAACAGCGATCTACCTGATAAGGTAACATATTTCAATCCAGCAACAATGCTGACGTCGTCCCCACACAGACAGTAGTCATCTACTGAGGCAGCCCGAGACATGCAACGCAAACTAGCATGCAGTGTGAACATTATACAACTGAGCATCATGTAAAAATGGAAATCATTTCGTTGACGAGCAGGGTGGTGGAAAGCAGATCGTTATGACTACATTCATCTACTACTTTCATGTATTCTGCTACAATATGAAGATGGAATCAATGGTTGAAGACTTGCCATCTGTAACAACATCGCACTGTCAACAGCAAAGGTCCCTGGAGAGTAGCTGCAAGCATTACGGTATCAATGTTACTATTGTGGTAATACTTTTAGTAAAAGTTGTAATGCGCATTGGCATGAAGTGGCCATTGCATGTTCAGTTCAGCATAGAAGACATTCCACTGTGATAACTGCGATGCTGTGTTTACCTGCAGTGATAACCTGTACAAGTATAACAAGAAGTGCAAGGAAATGTTTGTCGTTCATCGGGAAGCAAGTGCAAGTATCGCAGCAATACATTCGCTAACCTTGCNAAGAAGTGCAAGGAAATGTTTGTCGTTCATCGGGAAGCAAGTGCAAGTATCGCAGCAATACATTCGCTAACCTTGTCAGTGCCAAATGTCATGAAGATAGTAAATGTTCATTTGCCATCATCTACAAGACTACCCATGTAATAACTGATGTGCGGTATATGCGAATTAATGTGTCTTGAATGCCCACAGCAAAANAAGAAGTGCAAGGAAATGTTTGTCGTTCATCGGGAAGCAAGTGCAAGTATCGCAGCAATACATTCGCTAACCTTGCCAGTGCCAAATGTCATGAAGATAGTAAATGTTCATTTGCCACCATCTACAAGACTACCCATGTAATAACTGATGTGCGGTATATGCGAATTAATGTGTCTTGAATGCCCACAGCAAAANCATCTACAAGACTACCCATGTAATAACTGATGTGCGGTATATGCGAATTAATGTGTCTTGAATGCCCACAGCAAAAGTTGTTCTGCAAAAACAGTTACGATAAATGTTTTTCTTGAATGAAGAATAAGTTGAGCATGTATCAAATATTATTTTGTATTCTTATTATGTCAAATCTGTAAAATAAACATAAAGAGTATAAATTATTTCTATGTTATTCATTTATCTTATGCTAATAGTAGGTTCACCTACATCACTAGGAAAAAATTACCAGATTTGGCCTAAGTCTGAAAGAGAATTAATATTTTTGTGTAGTGTCAAGTCTTATACTCAGATCTCTACGGACAGGTGCTTGAGCAATACACACATATGCTCTCGCCGTCTTTGTTTCTCCAGTCAACTGCTAGAATGTACGACCGTCATCTGCTAGGGTCGCTGTGGTCGTCAGCCATCTTCGTTTCCCCTGTCACCTGTCAGGAGGGACGACAACACCACTTGCATTACCGATGGCGGTCGCTAGGGGCACTGGTTTAACGACACACATGACCGAATTGCAAAATACCCACCCATGCATGCAATACTTGCTGCAAGTAGCTAAAAAAAAGTGCGAAACTCACGAGGTTTCGATACAACCTCCAAAAAGTGCTGCATCTCGAAGGTTCCGATAGTACGGAGGGCTGCAGTGGTATGGTTCGACTGTNCGATACAACCTCCAAAAAGTGCTGCATCTCGAAGGTTCCGATAGTACGGAGGGCTGCAGTGGTATGGTTCGACTGTGAGGACTGTCACAAGAAATAGCATCAGCCTAACACATGGGTTGGGGGAACCTCGTGCAACATATAAATGCAGTGCACTACTTACCAGCAGTGATAATTTTAAAATGCATTACACGACTCGTAAAGGCTGTGTTCCTTTGCTGGCCACTAAACATCGTGCATTTAAACCAGTGGTCATCCAAGAGACGATGACACTGCTACATATTGATGAATTTATATAAAAAAATTCAACGCAAAATATTCATAAACACGCCTACCAGCCTATGCATATTGCACTAGCGACGAATGTCGTACATTATGTTATACCAAAAGAATTACAATCGCGAAGCACTGTTGTCAGCAGACATAAAAAAGTGAAAAGAGTTATAAATACCNTGTTATACCAAAAGAATTACAATCGCGAAGCACTGTTGTCAGCAGACATAAAAAAGTGAAAAGAGTTATAAATACCAACATATATTGCACAGGCGACGAGCACTATACATCGCATCAGTCGTTGCTTAACACCATGCGTCTGAAAACTAACACGACAGCCTTGGTTAGTACAGCAGAGAAGCAAACGATTTTCCCCACATACATCCTCCGACATTTTATTTTTTATATCTCTGTGCATCAGTCTGCAGCATGGTCGACCTTGTAGCTCCCCTGATTTTCGACTCTGTCATAGTATTTTCTTTTAGTCTACTGTGATGTAAGTTTCTCGATATGCGCACATTATGTGTTGGTTGGTAGTGGAACTCGTGTGCCTCTGTACTTAGCATAGCTCGGTCGGAGGGTGTATGTGGGGAGAATCGTTTGCTGTTATGCTGCACTAACAAAGGCTACCACATCAGTTTTCAGATGCATGGTGTTAAGCAACGACTGATGCGATGTATACTGCTCGTCGCTTGTGCAATATATGTTGGTTGGTAGGTATTTATAACTCTTTTCACTTTTTTATGTCTGCTTCGCGATGGTAACTTTTTCGGTATAACATAATGTACAGCATTCGTCGCTAGTGCAATATGCATCGGCTGGTAGGTGTTTATAAATATTTTCCTTTGCATTTTTTATATCTATTCATCAATATGTAGCAGTGTCGTCGTCCCTTGGATGTGCACTGGAGGAAATGCACGATGTTTAGTGGCAAGCAAAGGAGNTCAATATGTAGCAGTGTCGTCGTCCCTTGGATGTGCACTGGAGGAAATGCACGATGTTTAGTGGCAAGCAAAGGAACACAATCTTTACAAGTCGTGTAATGCATCTTCAAATTATCACTACTGGTAAATAGCGTACTGCGCTTGTCATATTGTAGGGTTTTTTTAGGTCAGTTCTTGTGAACACGAGCTCTTTTTCCCGTTGATGGGCATTCCAGATTTTTACTTAAGTTCTCGTCACAATAGCAANTCAATATGTAGCAGTGTCGTCGTCCCTTGGATGTGCACTGGAGGAAATGCACGATGTTTAGTGGCAAGCAAAGGAGCACAACCTTTACAAGTCCTGTAATGCATCTTCAAATTATCACTACTGGTAAATAGCGTACTGCGCTTGTCATATTGTAGGGTTTTTTTTAGGTCGGTTCTTGTGAACACGAGCTCTTTTTCCCGTTGATGGGCATTCCAGATTTTTACTTAAGTTCTCGTCGCAATAGCAANGTTCTTGTGAACACGAGCTCTTTTTCCCGTTGATGGGCATTCCAGATTTTTACTTAAGTTCTCGTCGCAATAGCAACACTGATATCGCTATTATGGACTTTGGAACTATCGGTATTATTATTTTTTTTACATTAGAGGTTCGATACGACATCGAGCTCACAGCAGACTTGCGTCTATGTTAAGCCCCTATTTTGTATTATTATGTGTCTTAATTAATTCATTTATGGGGCTGTTATATATGTTGTACGAGTTTCCCCAACCCATGTGTTAGGCTAATGCTGTTTATTGCGATATTTAGCCCTCTTTGGCGGTTGGATCGAAACCTCGTGCGTCTGGCATTTTTCGAGCTACTTGCAGTGTGAACTGCATGGATGGGTGGGTGTTCTGCATGCTTCACGTCGGAATTTGGTCATGTGTGTCGTAACGAGTGCCCCTAGCAACCGTAATCGGTAACGCAAATGATGTTGTCGTCCCTCCTGACAGGTGACAGGAAAACGATGATGGATGAAGACCACAGCGACCATAGAAGACGATGTTCATGCACTCTAGTGGTCGACTGGAGAAACAAGGATGGCGAGAGCATCTGTGCATTGCTCAAGCACCCGTCGGCAGGGACCTGAGTACGTGAGTTGACACTATTTAAAAATATTAATTCTCTTTCAGACTTCGGCCAAATCTGGTAATTTTTTTCCCTAGCGATGTAGATGAACCTAATATTAGCATAAGATAAATGAATAACATAAAAATAATTTATATTCTTTATCTTTATTGTACAGACTTGACATAATAATAATACAATATAATATTTGATACATGCTCAACTTATTCTTCATTCAAGATTACATTTATGGTAACTGTTTTTGCACAACAATTCCTGTTGTGGGCATTCAAGACACACTAATTCGCATATACCGCACAGCAGTTATCACATGGGTAAGTCTTGTAAATGATGGCAAATGGACATTTACTATCTTCATGACATTTGGCACTGGCAAGGTTAGCGAATGTCTTGCCGAAATACTTGCATTCGCTTCCCGATGAACGACAAACATTGCCTTTGCATTTCTTGTTATGCCTGTACAGGTTATCACTGCAGGTAAACACAGGATCGCATTTATCACAGTGGAAGTATGCTGGGCTGAACATGCAATGGCCACTTCATGTCGACGTGCATTACAACTTGTACTAAAAGTATTATCACACTAGAAATATTGATACTGTAATGCTTGCAGCGACTCTTATGGGACCCTTGCTGTTNTGTACTAAAAGTATTATCACACTAGAAATATTGATACTGTAATGCTTGCAGCGACTCTTATGGGACCCTTGCTGTTGGCAGTGCGATGGTGTTACAGATGGTAAGTCTTCAACCATTGATTCCATCTTCATATTGCAGCAGAGTACATGATAGTAGTAGATTAATGTAGTCATAACGTTATGATTTCAACCACCATGCTTGCCAATGAAATTATGTCCATTTTTACGTGTTTCTCGCATGTATAATGTTTACACTGTGTGCTAGTTTGCGTTGCCCTTCTTTGGCTGCCTCAGTAGATGACTACTGTCTGTGTGGGGACGACGTCAGCATTGTTGCTGGATTGAAATATGTTACCTTATCAGGTCTATCGCTGTCTAGCTTGCGAAGTTGTAAAATTCTATCTCCAAACTTATTAACACTAGTTCATCTTTCAGTTTTGAAGGTGCCTTGTTTTTCTTTCGCTTCTGCTCTTTCGCAATGTGTCTTACACCAGCTCCTGGGAGGTGGTGTGTCTGTAAACGTAGCACTACCTTGAAAACATTCCAGGCTTGCTAGACAATTAAGAATCTCTTAATCCTTTTGCAGATAGATACGTAGTTGTTTGTAGACAGATTTTATTTCATGTCATGCATAAGCGAGAAGGAATTCTTTAGGCAGGTATGGAAGCTCGGTATCTTTGTCGAGTGCTGCAAGTGATTTAATGTTTCCATATGCCACGATAGGCCAATAAAATTTTCTGGCCCCTATAACAGCATCCGTTCATTTTCAGTATGTTCTCTCGACGAGAGAAATAAGTTCTGGGCGATGTGTTGTGGTGGAACGAACTGCTTTTATAGACCTAAATGCCAGTAGGGTGGACATAAGCGATATCCTCTACCAACACCAGTTTATTTGATGCGACTTTTTAAAGAGACATGTTAATATTTACAGCTTGATGTATTAAAACGAAATAAATTGTTACCTTGTACTGTATAACTGAATTCCTCTTGTAAACGACATGCATGTGTGACTCGACTGGTCTGCTTCCTTGGAGCCTGATGCTTCTCTCACGGCTAGTGTTCTGTGCCCTCCGTTCGACTTGTCGAGACCTGCATGGCGTCCATGCTGTCGGTTGACCGCCTGGGCTGCCTTACAGATTCTCACGATGGTAGTTGATCGTGCGATGTCAGCAGGGACGGATGTGTTCTGCTGCTGGTGTTGTGAGTGTTGGTTGTACTCTGAATGCGATGGTTTATTTTTAGTCGGTTCATAAGTAAGTCATTTTCTATTCTTTTTTACTGTCAAGGACGTTGTGGTCTTGTCAAGCATTGTTTAACACTCACGGTCCAGCACCCGACGCTTGTGTAACATGTAATTACGCTGGTTGGTATTTACTTTTAACTATTTTTACCTTTACATATGTTTTATATCAGTTTGCATCAGTGTGTTGCAATGTTGTCCTTATCGCACCTGTGCTTCTCGGATTCGCATAAGGTTTTTTTTATATTAACTTGAAGTACAGCATTCGATGCTCGAGCAATATACATAAGTTGTTAAATGTTTATAACTAGTTGATTTTATAGTTATTTTTTATATCTGTTTGCATCAGCATGTAGCATTGATGTCTCCTTTGCACGACAAATGGTTTAAAATGTATGTTGTTTTGTAACCAGCAAAGAAGCACAGTCTTTACAAGTCGTGTAATGTGTATCTCACTTGACGTACTGTACTCATTTTTGCGGTTGCTGCTTGTGATCATTCGATCTTTCTCATGCTGATGTGCATATTAGCATTTACTAAACTTCTATATGTGATAGCAACACTGATATCATTATTATGGACTGTGGCTCCATGGAGTATTGATATACAGCATATTGTGACTCGTTGTGACATCATGCCCATGAAGTATTTTCATTAAAGCCAGTCCTTCATTGTTTGTTATGTGACTAATTCTTCATGTACAGAGTGGTTTCATATCGTTTACACTGGCTTTCCCCGAGCCTTGCATTAGACTGGTGGTGTTTATTTATATTAACACATGCCTTTTTTAGTGTAACATGTGATTACGTATATGTGTCTTGTCATTGGTATAATTGTATACTGCTTCATTTTTCAGTGTNTTTTTTAGTGTAACATGTGATTACGTATATGTGTCTTGTCATTGGTATAATTGTATACTGCTTCATTTTTCAGTGTTGACTGCTTGTTAAGGGTTACCCAGGCTAACGATGATTCGGATCACCGGCCCTTGTGTTGGACTTATGGTGTTACTCGTAAACATAACTGCCGAACCCTCAGTGCTGCCTTCATGCAGTACTGACGCCGAACGTTTCTGTTTAACAAATGGTCAGTTTTATATGGTTCCAATAATTTATGTCAATATCCAACTTGTCGAATACGAAGCTATGTTGTAATTCTTTCTGTACTGGGGTAGATGGGAATCAGTTTGCACCTGTTTGTTAGACATGTGCATACAGGCCGATGTGTATGCATGTGCTTTCTCAGACCCTTCACTCCTACATGCAAGGGTAACTTTGCGATGCACCTGTATATATAGATTTTTTTTTTTTACATGTGTAGATTGTTGTTACATGTTCCCTAACTTTAAAGGTTTGGAAATGGTGACCAACTATGCTTCTAACAGTGCTTAAAGCCTACTTGCCATTATATCCGTGACTACAGTCGGAAGTGATGTACGGGATATGAATTTGGTGGTGGTAGCTTCGGTGGGTGGAAAAAGTTGGGCAACAATCCTTATAAGAGGGCTTAAGGTGTACGTGTCCCAACCATCATGTTTGTCATTGGATGTGATGCATATGATATGAATTTGATGACTATAGTCCCTGTGGGTGGGAAATGGTAGCCAACAATGCTTGTACGAGGACTTTGGGTATTCTTGACACTACCATCCTGTTCGTTGTCGGCTGCGATTTCNGGTAGCCAACAATGCTTGTACGAGGACTTTGGGTATTCTTGACACTACCATCCTGTTCGTTGTCGGCTGCGATTTCTATGTTATGAATTTGACCAATATAGCTTTGGTGGATGGAAAATGTTGATCCACTATGCTTATACGATGCCTTATAGTTTACTTGACCCCCACTCTGTTCTTCATCAGAGGAGATGTTTATGATATGAATTTGTTGCCTATAGCTTCGGTGGGTCGGGAATGGTGAGCAACTATGCTTAAAAGTGGGCTTAGGGCATGTTCGACCCTGCGGTGCAGNGTTGCCTATAGCTTCGGTGGGTCGGGAATGGTGAGCAACTATGCTTAAAAGTGGGCTTAGGGCATGTTCGACCCTGCGGTGCAGTTCATCGTTGGGGGCGATGACTATGTTATGAATTTGGTGACTATATTTTAAACAGTTCGGAAATTACAGCCAACTATTATTATATGTAAGCTTATGGTATACTCGACCCCTTTTGTTGTCAGGTGTGATACCTATGTTATGAATTTGGTGTCATTATCTTAAGCAGTTCGAAAATTACAGCCATCCATGCTTAAAAGTAGGCTTACGACATACTTGACCCAGCTGCTCTGACCCTGCAGCCATTTTTGCTGTCGGGGGTGATACCTTTGTTTTGAATTTGGTGGCTGTATCTTAAATGGTTTGGAAATTACATCCAACTATGCTTATAAGTGGGCTTAGGGCGTACTTGGCACGTGGCATGGTGCGACTCTAGGCTAGCATGTGTGGGCATGTCTCACTCCGTTTCGAGCAGGTGGAATGACAGAGTGAGACTCGTCCCCGCCAGGATGCCAGGTGAAAGGAGACTACAAGGAATATGATAAAACCCATGGTGGAATGACAGAGCATGATTTTCGTCCTCGCTAGGATGCTACAAAAAAATTAAGGGGGG
>NQII01006593.1:36293-70258 GCA_002778355.1 Clitarchus hookeri
GGGCTCGTGAAAAAAGAAAGGGCCGAAAACAGTGTCTTCGGATACAGCGCAAAACACGTTCACTTTGGGGGAAGCGCGCTCGTGGTCGGTGGTTTCATGTGGAGGCCCCTGACCCCATATCCGCACGTTGTGCCGGTTCACCTTACCATTTGTATGGAACGTCGCTTCATCGCTAAAAACGAGCGTAGACATGAAGGCATCGTCTATCTCGTTCTGGGCAAGAACGAACGCGCAGAAATCACGTCTCAGTTCTTTATCCCTTTCGATAAGAGCCTGTACTAGCTGTAACCTGTATAGTTTGTACAGAAATCGCTTCCGAAACACTGTCCATTCCGTCGATTGAGGGATTTGCATATCCCGGCTAGCTTGTCGAGTTGATTTTCAAAGACAGCGAACGAATACTTGTTGAATCCGTTGCACATTCTCTTCGGACACACGCGGCCGCCCGGAACTTTTGCCTTTGCAAAGGCACCCTGTGTCACGGAACTGACGAAACCAACGTACGATACTCCACCTATCGGGAGGACGACATCCGTATTTGTGACGGAATTCACGTTGAACAGTCATAACGCATTCACATTTAGCAAACTGAATAACACAGAACGCCTTCTGTTGTTCCGTCGCCATCGTGATGCGGACTAACACACGACACACTCGCATTGTGCGACGACAGACGCTCCCAGTGTCATCTCTCGGCACATAAAGGAAACATCAGACGCTCCCCTTCACATTGACGTGTCAAATGCGAGCTCGCTTCCCCCTCGCCACTTTAAACCGAGCGTTACGAACGCTATCCAAACCGTAACAGCGGACATGCTGACAAGAGCGTGGAACGAGTTTGATTATCGCGTAGATGTCGTTCGGTCTGCTCATGGTGGTCACATTGAACATTTATGAATGTATGGTAATAAAACGTCACGGTTCCACGGTTAATTTGATTGGTCAATCAAAGTTGTGGGTTGTTTGGTTCTGATATTATAGACTTTCAAAGTTGGGGTATTATTTTATACTCAGCCTGTATGAAGGTGATACACGACAGCCAGTCATGAAGCCGGCAATATGACGTGGGCTGCGCTCTCGCGACAGGCTTCGGAAGCTCTTGGTGGGACGCGTGCAGGAAACTTCGTACGTAAATACGACTTTGCAATTTTTACTAAAACTCCGTAACGAAAAACAAAACAGCAGTTATACTGTTGTGTTGTGGGGTGCAGTGCCACGTTGAGAAACAGTCCTACAGTAATTCAATTGTTAAGGTTTCCTATCTATAAGCACCGTAGTTTCAGGAGAAAGCTTGGATTGCGGCAGTGAAGCGTGACGCCATCGACGGGAAAACATGGACTCCCATTTGCGTAATTTTCTTTGCTCAAAGAATGCAAAACATCGATTCTGACTCCTTGCCTCAACATAAATCCTATATTTCTGCTGTGTTGTTTTTGTTGCTTCTTTGCAGGTAGCATAAAGGCCTTTCTACAACACAACGTATGGCGTGGAATGGCCGCCCGCTCGCCATAAGCTTCATATAAAATTGTCTATTTTCTTACGGTGCGGTCTATGCCGGCCAATCACAATTCAGCATTTTCAACTTCGCAAGTCAGTGTAGAATGAACATTTGTTACAAGAAAATGGCTGCTATTGGACTGCAAGCATACTTGGGATTAACGATTAAAATGAATTGTTAAAAAAAAAGTGTGTAATTTTTAACTCATTAGTTAATTTCAAAACTAATTAACATTTATCTTTTAATCGTTAAAATATTTTGTTAGCAATCAAAACTATCGTTAGTTAACTTTGCAATCGCCTGGAGGCCGATGATGACAACGAAATATCTTAAAATGCCTTTCTTTCTTGACAAACTTCTTAAAAATACGCAATGTATTTGACGGCCAATGTGTTGCACATCACGATTTGCAGATCGATACACTGACGTGTACTGAATTGAAGATCATCGTTAATCACACGCGACGCGATTGTGAGTTAGGCGAGATGCGATCTATCGATACTCTCTCTCACTACACAAAAATCACAGTTGATGATCCTCGTGCGGTCTGCATATTTTGTTTGTTTTGAAGTCACTGAACTAGTCTGGTTTCGCGCTAAGAGTTTATTTTAGAAGTNTGAAGTCACGGAACTAGTCTGGTTTCGCGCTAAGAGTTTATTTTAGAAGTTTTATTTAACTTGGTTTTGTAGAGGATTGTTAATACATAATTTTGATAACTAAGCATATCTGATTCGGCATCTAGCAACCAAGTTGAGGCAATTTTTTTCTGGGACTGTAAATTTTTTGTTTTTATATAATTCGAATAAACATCGACGAAAAATTATTGGAACTTTATTTTAAATTTGAATTTTTTGTTGTTCTTTAACTTTTAACTTTAATTAGATAATTTTCTTTTAATTTAAACTTTAATCAGCTTATTTGCGTGGATTTTAACTTCTAACTTTAATCAGTTAACTTTCTCTTACTTAACTTTAATCAGTTAGATTATTTTACTAATTTTCCCAAGTATGACTGTACGTTACGTTCCCGATTTCTGTTTCTTTTTAACGAACATTTGTGCACGTGCTGCGTGTGTGTTTAGTGAAAACAAGTACCAAGTACCAAGCATCAAGTATCAATCTCGATTTGGCATTAATTTTTTGTTTGGAGCTCTTCCTAGTTTTGTACCAATCTGATGATAATTATAAATATGGCCCAATTAAAGTTAATGCTTGACAATATTTAGCATACATTTTAAAATAAAAAATTTTAAATATAGACGATTACACCAAAATATAATTTTTTTTTACGTTTAAATAATCACGTATTTATTATATCAGGTTAGCCAATATCTAAATATCCGTGAAGATATAAGGCCTTATCAATTCTGATTGGCCACGTAAGAGTTTTCTTACTGTGTGTGATCGTAGACAATGCTTTCTCAGGCTCGCACGGTAACGGTACAGTTATTTTCTTACTGGAACGTTACGATGGTTGTAACTCAGCCTTAAATGTAATCCGATGGAGCCAGCGACCACATCACTAGATACTTCAAAAAGTTGTATATATTGAGTTTGTGGCAGTTATTATTTTAATTAACTAATATATCTAATCAAATTTTCAATTTCGCTTCTTTTTTTAACAACGTCTATCACTTTCTATACAATCGAATATTTTTGCAACGTGCTACTAAAATTTCAGCCAACCTGTTTTATTGGTTCATACAACGTAATTTTGTTCAAGGGTATCCAGTCGCAATTTTCGGCAACTGCAAATTTATATTTGTACTTTCTTTAACACCCACTCCCTTCGAATACAAAATTTTTGTGAGTACGCTTTGGTTTTCTCCATTGTTATACATTGTTGTCTCTCGCAATTAACAAAGAAACACAGTACAGCAATATTAGCGACACTTTGACTGTTTCGCTTTGCATTCACAGTCGCCTACAGTCATCTACAGTTGAATATTTCAAACATATACTCAGGACTGGAAGTTTTACTATTCAATGTTCTCTTTAAATAATGCAATAATTGTACTGAGAATTTTAAATATGTAAATAGGTGAGATCTAATAAGTGTCACATTGAAACCACTTTTACTTTGTCAGTGCAAAACCGTGTAAAAATGCTGTAATAATACTAACTTTGACATAAAGGGGATTGTGAAAACATGTTTCTCTCAAGTACTACACATGTATATCACGCCCTAGCATTTCTTTAACGTCTAATATGTGCTTACTCACATTTCAGTTTCGACGTTTCCTTAAAGTGGACTTTCGGAAGATAGACGAAAATTGCATTTTCTGAAACACTTCGGAAATTATCGTAGACGTTTCTCCCAGCAACGCCATAGTGCCATTTTCTGTGATGTGCTTCTCGTCGTTCTCTCCCACTCCATTTGTACCGCCGTCTCCGCTAGGGGCGCCACTAACTGCACATCCTGGCTGGAGGTCGAGCCCTGCCGGCGGTCAGCATCGCCGCGTCGCCAGGTGTTCAGTAGCACTGCTTCACCAAACTCTACATCTACAGCTTGCGGATTTCTATTGACAGATGCTCGCCATTTTAGTATCAGCGTACGATGATATAAAGTGATGAGGTTTGCGAGGAGCCACGGCGGCTGAGCGGTTAGACTGCTCGCCTCCCACCAAAGCGAACTGGGTTGAACCCCGAATTTTCACAAGTGGGAATCTTTCCGGACGATGCCGCTGGTCGGCGGGTTTTCTCGAGGATCTCCCGTTTCCTCCACCCTTGCATTCCGACGCTGCACTATTCTCACCTCATTTCACCCTCATCGGCTCCCAAGACCTCGATGTTAAAAGCCACCAAAATCTTTTAACTCAACTCAACTTAACTGTGAGGTCTTGAGATCCGATGAGAGTGAAGCGAGTTGAGTATGGAGCTGCATCGAAATGCAAGGGCGGGNGCCAAAATCTTTTAACTCAACTCAACTTAACTGTGAGGTCTTGAGATCCGATGAGAGTGAAGCGAGTTGAGTGTGGAGCTGCATCGAAATGCAAGGGCGGGAGAAAAGGGAGATCCCCGAGAAAACCCGCCGAGGGGCGGCATCGTCCGNCCTTGCATTCCGACGCTGCACTATTCTCACCTCATTTCACCCTCATCGGCTCCCAAGACCTCGATGTTAAAAGCCACCAAAATCTTTTAACTCAACTCAACTTAACTGTGAGGTCTTGAGATCCGATGAGAGTGAAGCGAGTTGAGTATGGAGCTGCATCGAAATGCAAGGGCGGGAGAAAAGGGAGATCCCCGAGAAAACCCGCCGAGGGGCGGCATCGTCCGNTGGAGCTGCATCGAAATGCAAGGGCGGGAGAAAAGGGAGATCCCCGAGAAAACCCGCCGAGGGGCGGCATCGTCCGGCACAATTTCCGCGTGCGAAAACCAAGGAGTGACCCCCGCCGGTTGTTCGTCTTGGTGGAAGGCAAGCGATCTAGCGACTACGGCAACCGCGGCCCCACGATGAGTTTAACCCTGGGTAATAAAGGATTGTTGTTGTGTAACAAATGTAGAGGGTTTCCGCTGCTAGACGCACTTAAGTGAAATGATATACTGTATGTACATATGTGCCATGAAGTATTTACGATGGACAGGCTAGCAGCGAGTTAGTGCGCACTGAGGAGCGTGACTTGATAGTTGCTTATCAGTTTTGCCAACTGCTATGGCGAAGGAGCGCACGAAGTGACTCTGCTAAAGTCCATTCACGGTTACCTCCAACTTTTCTGAAGCCCTGCTAAAGTTCTACTTCCTGAATATTCCTCCGCCTGATGCATACAAACCTTAGTCACAAAATTACACCAAAGGAACTATACACCGCATTCGTGTGCATCCAGTTTAATAATGTTTTGCATAAGAACTATTTCCTACTAGGCATTACCAAAACACCTGTTTTCTAACTGTTTTTATTCATATTAATTATAAATTAAATATTATGATTAATAAAAAAAATATAAGCAAACGTTTTAATTAACCAAAAATAAGGTACTTTTACGCTAACACGCTTGTGATACATGGCATAATTAGGAAATAATCAAACACGTATTATATAGGANAATAAGGTACTTTTACGCTAACACGCTTGTGATACATGGCATAATTAGGAAATAATCAAACACGTATTATATAGGATGACTTTTCAAAGGTTAACTTCAGAAAGTGTGAAGAAACCGCGAATAGACTATACAGAATGACCCAGAACGCGCGCATAAGAACCACACAGCGTGGATCCTGAGCGGAATTGGGGACGAACGTGTTAGTGGCATAAGATGACATTTTTCATACACAATGTGGTAACACAGCACGGAGGTAGTCCCCTCATTTGTACGATGGTCGAAAGGTTATGTAAGCTACACGTTGAACAAATGTTAGGACTGGGCGGGATTTGAACCCGCGCCCATAATATGATGGCGAGGCCAGTGGTAGTACGACATCAGTGGAGTGCGAGAGGGGACTAACTCCGTGCTGTGTTGCCACATTGTGCACGGAAGATGTCCTCGTACGACATTTTGCCACTAACATTTTCGCTGAGGATTGACGTGGTGTGGTTGTTATGCGACACCCTGTGTATGTTGCGCTGACGACAATGGAGGAGGACAAGACTGGCGGCGTGCGAGAGTGCAGTGACGACATACCTCTGCGACGAAGCACGAGTTAGCGACTCCAGGAGTGAGGGACAGTCGACTAGGAAGGCAGTAAGTGTGCCTCGCTAACTCGCCCATCACGCCGTGCTAATGTCACCCTCGCTGCTTGCTCAACCACACTCACTTCGCACTTTTCACACTGCTGGCGTAACCAACAACCTAAGTCTTCGTGGGGCCGCGGTGGCTGAGCGGTTAGCCCGCTAGCCTCCCACCGAGGCGAACCGGGCTCAATCCCCGGCCGGGTCACTCCCGCATTTTCACATGCGGGAATCGTGCCGGACGAGATGCCGCTGGTCGGCGGGTTCTCTCGGGGATCTCCCGTTTCCCCCGCCCTTTCATTCCGGCCCTGCTTCATACTCACCTCATTCACCCTCATCGGCTCTCAAGACCCCGCTGTTAAGAGCCGCCCAAATCTCTTCACTCACCTACCACTTCTTCGTTCTTTCATGTCGTGCCCGTCATCTAGCACTTCATATTTGACGACTCAAAAGGCGAATGCACTCTTTCTGTCTCTCTTCGTAATTTACGTACGAACATTTTCTGTTGTCAAACATTCAAACAAAAATTTCTCTTCGGGAAGTGAGATTATTATTTTGTGTTTTGTTTTTGCAAGCTTTGTGCAAAACGTACAATTTTAAATCATTGGCCAAATAAAACAAAATTTCTAATATTAATGTCTTCATCTTTATTGTGTTAGTTAAAATAATATATTTATTATTAAATCGGACATTCTTATTGGTTGGGAGTTTAGCCGTTCTTACGTACGTACGTACGTACAAGTTGAAAGTCGAACTAATCTGCTTCTCTTGTCTACGTACGTACGCTAAGTGTGAATGTGAATGGATGCATGGAAATATATAGTGTTCAACTTTTATCCGTACGTACATACGTACACTACCCCATGTTTTCCAAGTTACGTAACGGCGATTATCTCATATGGAATTTCTTGTTGTCGTTGCTGAAAATGAACTCGTCTCCATAACCAAGCCTAGAGCAACATTCATAAACATATCTTGAGCACTGGCTTTGTCAAGACAATCTTGTTGGTGTCTTAAGTTCGTATTTATATTTAATTGACAATGCTTATCTTATTTCTGTGTGCCTTAAGGGCACTGGCTACCNGGTGTCTTAAGTTCGTATTTATATTTAATTGACAATGCTTATCTTATTTCTGTGTGCCTTAAGGGCACTGGCTACCGGCTGGCAGCTGCGAAATTTAAATAGGAAATCCCATGTCAAGTAAATTTTGCCTCAGTGCGTTAATTTTAAAGATAGGCATTTCAAACAAAATTTATTCTTCGCGAATTTTTTAGGAGAAGTTTGCCCTACAGCGGATATGTTTCCACAGCACATACCTTATAGCCTGTTTGAAAGGAATTTTAAAACTTATTTTTGTTTTACATTGTAGATGCCCAGGAAACGTGTCAGGAAGACATCGAGAGGTGTAAGCGACATATCACGTTACAAGGATGCATACGACGAAGTTAAAAGTGGGAGTTCTTTGAGACGAGCAGCAGAGATCTACAGAGTTAACCACGTCTCTCTGCTACGATACATACGAAAGAGAGATGCCACGAACGATGGTGTCGAGGCAGAAAATATTAGAATGGGATATGTAGCTCATAACAGAGTCTTTTCGGAAGATCAAGAACATATACTAGCCAAATACATCATCCGCTGTGCAGATACTGTATATACTTCGGTCTTTCTAATAAATAGGTAATAAAGTTAGCATTTGAACTCGCCGTTAAATACAACTTAAAGATATCTCCATTTAGAAGTTGTTTTGTTTGATTAGATACTATGTTACTAGCTTCAGATTGTTTTTAAACACGACGTTAACGTGAAAATGTTAAATTTTATAAAGTGATTAAAGAAGACTGTTTAAAATNACGAGCAGCAGAGATCTACAGAGTTAACCACGTCTCTCTGCTACGATACGTACGAAAGAGAGATGCCACGAACGATGGTGTCGAGGCAGAAAATATTAGAATGGGATATGTAGCTCATAACAGAGTCTTTTCGGAAGATCAAGAACATCTACTAGCCAAATACATCATCCGCTGTGCAGATACTGTATATACTTCGGTCTTTCTAATAAATAGGTAATAAAGTTAGCATTTGAACTCGCCGTTAAATACAACTTAAAGATACCTCCATTTAGAAGTTTTTTTGTTTGATTAGATACTATGTTACTAGCCTCAGATTGTTTTTAAACACGACGTTAACGTGAAAATGTTAAATTTTATAAAGTGATTAAAGAAGACTGTTTAAAATGTTACTAAAATGGTGCCATATTAACCTTAACTAATGTAAAAATACTCACATGTGATTTATTAGTAATAGAGCTGATTGAAATGCGTGGATTGTGTATTATTTGTGTATGTTTCAACTGACCCCCATCACTGTTACAACCGCCCTTGGCATGGGGTCAGTTGTAACAGTGGCACACGTTTTGTGAAACTTCTCCTGTCTGGCAACTACTGTATCTAGGCCTATAAGTTAAATATAAATTTGAAGACAAATGAGTACTCTTCTATGTCAAGCGACTTATTTGTTGTTTACGGCCAGAATGGCAATGCTACGAGCGATCAAAGCAAAATTGTTACAACCGTACCCAGTCTCCCCTACATCTATTGTGTTTCGCTGAAGAAAGATGTGCACATTCTGCTGTGTTTGTTATTCCATTCGTTAACTATGGCTTTATACAGACTTTTTCAGCAANCACATTCTGCTGTGTTTGTTATTCCATTCGTTAACTATGGCTTTATACAGACTTTTTCAGCAAGCTTGTCATTCCAAACCGAATGTTTCATAAGAGTAACTATATTTATATTGTTCGATATTTAATATTTTTNTCAGCAAGCTTGTCATTCCAAACCGAATGTTTCATAAGAGTAACTATATTTATATTGTTCGATATTTAATATTTTTGTAACCAATTTTAAATGCCATGTTTTCCTGGTGGGATATTATTATAATTAATGGGGTTGGGAATGGTTAGTTTTTATTTATTCAAACACAAATAGTAATAATATGTTGTTTTCAGTTCAGTATTCAAGAATCAAAGGCCTTTTTGTGGTACTAAGTTTCCCTGGCATATTAACTTTGCACCATCCTTCACAACCGAGTGTTAAAAGCACACGAAATAGAAGTGGTGCAAAGTAGCAACACAATGGGTAACTTTGCGCTACTTTATATATATAGGTAAATTAATAATTCAATGAATCACAACTATGCAGAAATGTGATCCTTGACAGATTTGTTGGTTGTACAAATTGACTGGTTTGTATTTTTTAATTTTTAATTGTAGTTTTATATGAAAAATAATTTTTTGGCCAAAAAAGGGGGTAAGCATATCCACCCACCTTACGGCATTGGACTAATATCCTACCTCGATTACTGGACGGAAGTTAGCTAATGTCACTCTTTGAGCGCCTGCCATGACAGGCAACACGAGAAAATTCAAGTGTGTATCGGACATATAACATTTGTTTAAAAACATGTTTTTTTTTAACTGACAGAACAGCTGCGANGTTTAAAAACATGTTTTTTTTTAACTGACAGAACAGCTGCGATGTAAGGTTGCATTGTGGCCGCTACACTTTTCTAGAACTGTCAACATTTACCCCACTGACTTGACATGGACAACATAACTGTACGCTTGGGTTACCGAAGATACTAGTGGTTTTTTTTGTTCTAAAATCAAAAAATTGAGTCCCAAAGTATTTTAAAAAATGTATAAAAATTCTTACAAATTATCAAAAAAAATAATTAACTGGAAATTATTTGAAAATATTATAACGTGTAAGAGAAATCATTGAAAATAAAGTGACGAATATTCATAGTTCTATCAAAAATCAGTCTATAATATTTGCACAAAATTGGTTAAAATAGGAATGGAATAGGTAATATGTGATGGTTGTACAGTGTCCCCATTTGACGAAACAACTATGTTTAATGCTGTTCTGCCTTATCTGTAGGGTGTGGAAAATTTCGCGAATTCATTTTACGACAAGCTAGACTTTAAACACATGTATATTTCTTCTGTGCTTGCAATTGGATCACAGTTTGTTAGACACACCCATGTGAACTCTGCCAATAACAGACCTGCAAGGAAACAGGCAGCGAATCCCGTTCCACCTGGTCTGAGGTGAAACTGGCTACTAACTGAGGCAGCAGCCAATCAACAGAAAGCTAAGGCTCAAAAATACATAGGAGCGGGGAGTATGACCTACATATGGTTTAAAACGCAAAATTTTCCTGTCCCTGCTTATTTGTGAAAGTAAATATTACACGCCAGCCAGCATTTCCCGCATTTTGTTGAAATATGAGTGAGTGAAGAGATTTGGGCGGCTCTTAACAGCGAGGTCTTGAGAGCCGATGAGGGTGATTGAGGTGAGNGAGTGAAGAGATTTGGGCGGCTCTTAACAGCGAGGTCTTGAGAGCCGATGAGGGTGATTGAGGTGAGTATAGAGCAGCGTCGGAGTGAAAGGGCGGGGGAAAGGGGAGATCCCCGAGAAAACCCGCTGACCAACGGCATCGTCCGGGACGATCCGGTGACCCGGCCGGGGATTGAATCCGGTTCGCCTTAGTGGGAGACGAGCGGGCTAACCGCTCGACCACCGCGGCCCCTGTAGAAATATGAGTTTAAATCTAAACACATGGCAAAATGTACTACAAGTAGAGCTGTAATGTGCGTGAACCCTTGAAACGCAGCTTTCAATGCAGATTAGGTAAATATTAATTTATATTGTGGTGACATGAAACTTGTTGTTGATTCAGAGCTACCACAACAGTGTTTCGTGTCTGACTTGTGGAAGTTTGAGTAGACGTGATAGCGTGCTGACTTAGTCAACCGCTACACCACCAAGGCTCTCACAGAGTAGTGTGTAGGAGGTTGGCACGCATGGCGACTACAGTCAAGGGCCGGCCTCGTCTGCGGATGTGCGTGGTAAGACAACGAAGCCTGTCCGCCATGTTGCGACGCCCACAACGTTGGAATGAAACTATTGTATCAGAGCATGTTGTTATTTAGCTTCGTTACTTGTTATTTGTTTAACAACTTCCACATTTCACATGCATTAAATACACAAACCTGGCTCAACATTTCCAATGTTTTGGGTGTCCAGAGTATGGCGATGGAAGAAGATACCGCGGCAGTCTTCTCCAGAGAGGGTGCAGTTAGTGCTGTATTCCTCCGGTTGTTGGAGTCGANATGGAAGAAGATACCGCGGCAGTCTTCTCCAGAGAGGGTGCAGTTAGTGCTGTATTCCTCCGGTTGTTGGAGTCGAGCTGTGCTATTACAACTCTCCTCGGTCTTCTCCGGAACGATCGACAGGGGGTGAGTCCATTGTGGTGTTAGCGGGGGGACGCGCGTTGCACTTGGGCCCTCTCACTGCAGCGATGTGTTGAACAGTCAANCGATCGACAGGGGGTGAGTCCATTGTGGTGTTAGCGGGGGGACGCGCGTTGCACTTGGGCCCTCTCACTGCAGCGATGTGTTGAACAGTCAAGTCAGAAAGGCGTCTTCCCGTAATGCATACCACAATATACGTAAATGCGTTGTACTGTATGTCCCACAGATGCATCGTAAATACCGATAGACTGCACTGACATTACTCGTGTACGTAAAGTACCCAATGTAAACCGGCTAATATTCGAACACTTGGGTATCACACAACGCAAACAGTTCTATATTCGGTATTATTATGCGACGGGAAGTTACTGTTTACACGCATGCGTGACAATAACATAATATGCCGCAGGCCTGGCTGTAAGTGTGATTCGCACTACTCACCGCGGAAGAACCACGATTAATGAGGATCCGCATCCTCTATCAATTGTTATTGTAACAGTCACAACTGTGCATGTCACGAGGATGCTTACACTATTATAGAAAGATGCTACACGCGGTCAAGTGAGGACTTTCTAAGGCGCTCGCAACAAGAATGTTGTCGAGGTCGTAGGCGTTACCCTGCTTCAATTTTCCTTTCAGTAAATTTGCATCATTTTATTATTTGTTTTTATACAAACACCTGTGTGACAAAAAAAAGCCTACTAGCGCCCTTGGGGACAAACTTTGGCAGGCAATTACTTACAAAAATATAAGACGATATATATGGACAACTTATCCCGTAAAGCGATTGAGGAATATATCTATGCGCCCCCTTTGTTTTGTTGGCACCCTATGTTTGCAACAAACTTTGCAACACTACGCTCTAAGCAATTTCTAAATGCAACCTGTAAATAAGCACGTCTAAATTAACAAGAAAGGTCGTCTTGTCGAACATTCAAAACATAACGTGCGTTGCATATAGTCTGTCCAGGATAAAGTGAACACTTATGAGGCTCTAGTTACATTTTTGTTTTAGCGATTTTTTTATCCTTTAACCACCTTTTTAAATAAATATTGCCATATAAGTAATAAACACATTGTGTAGATCACACCGCACTCAGAAGTTAACGTCTAAGGCTAAAATAAAATACAAGTATAATTTATAAATAAGAAATTAATAGTAATTAACATAAAGCATATTAAAAAGTTATTTATATTTTTAAAAAATATTTAATAATACTAGGGAGTTACATGTTTTATTTAGGCAGGGCCTTCAAAAGTGCTCACTTTGCCATGAACAGCCTTTACCTTACAATATCCTCTGTGCGGGACTGCACGTGTTTGTACAAGCACATCCCTTATTCAGTTGAGTGCGAGTTCACTGCAATTAGTGTGGAATGTATTTGTATACTGACAGGTGGTTGGAGGCTCATATAGCATCACACAAACAACTGCATTCGTCTATTCCCGTCGTCTAGGTGGTTGTCAGTTCAGTCAGCAACGCACAGTTGGTCGAGTGAAGGTATCTCGTAATGAACGGAGTTAAGTAACAGGTGTTTATTTATGCGAATACTATCAAAAAGGAGATCGGAAGTGTAGCAGTTTTTTGAGAGGTAGGAGAACCGAAAACAGGCAAAATGTTCGCTGTGTGGGCGATGGTATTCCACTGGTGGAGGAACGTCAAATTTACTTGATCACCTACGAAGATTTCTTAAGAACAGTCTTGAGGCCTGCAACGCCACTACCATTGGTGGTATGCAGATGCACGCCAATGGAAGTGATGGCGAAAAGAAAATCGATGGCCATTTGATAACATTTGTAGTTGATAATAATGAGGTATTTCATGCCTTCGTGAAGTCCCTTAAACGCAGATACTCGTTGCCGGGTCGCAAGGTGCTGTCATAGGTGAACAAGAATGTACTTAGTTACGGGCTGTTCACGTTTAATGACAGCTAGTGTTAAGGCTTTGATTAAGTTTACCTTCCCGTCATTAGGTATACATGTATTAAACTTCAGATAACGCTGCAAACATGGCGGCAGCAGTAAGGAGACTTTCTTTTCGCGTTGTCCCCTGTGTGGTGCACGCTATNCAGATAACGCTGCAAACATGGCGGCAGCAGTAAGGAGACTTTCTTTTCGCGTTGTCCCCTGTGTGGTGCACGCTATAGACCTGATCCTGCCAGGTGGGGTTAACAACACAGCGGCATTAGCGAGTTTACTTGGCCACTGTTCAAAGGTGGTCACATTTTCCTGGTTCGTAATCTACTCAAATGCACGTATTTCTAATACNTGTTCAAAGGTGGTCACATTTTCCTGGTTCGTAATCTACTCAAATGCACGTATTTCTAATACTGCCAATACTTATTTCCCACAGGCATAGCAATATTGCTAATGGGAAATGAAGATGGCGATGACAAACCCGCGTCGCGGACAGCGCAGCCCGTATCAACGAGGTGGAACACAAACTTTGCGATGGTCTCGCCTTTACTGGACGTTCAAGAGGAACTCATGCTTGCCCAGTCACATTTGAGAAATGCTTAGCGGAGACTAACAGGTAAGGTGTCTCATCACGAAAGTTTAATTTGAAGTACAGAATTGACGTCAAGTTCAACTATTAATGTAGAGGGGGGTGGGGTTCCCCCCGGAGAATGGCACGTATTACTAGAATTTGTTGAGATGATGACCCCTCTTCAGACCTTGATAACCTTTCTGACGGGCGAGGGGTATGTGACATCTTCACGAGTAATTGCTCTTGTCCAGGGGCTGTGTTTGGAACTAAAGCTACACGAGTAGCGACCTTCTTGGATCCGCGATTGAAGTGGCGTTCCGAACTCCCAGACGATGCAAGACAACGCGCCCAGTTCAAGATAGCAGGTATCTTGAAGAAACAGGAGGGAAGGAAGGCCGCAATGCAGCAGCCTTCGCGGGCCTGACCCGGACGTCTCTTCCTTCGCGGGGCCTTCTAACACAAGAAAAAACGTTTCTGGTAAATTTCCTAAACTGAATTGTAAGTTTTTAACCCATGTATGGAATGGAAATAATGCCACACATATAGCTACAAATATGGAATGTTGAACATCGCTACCAAACGAAGTTGGAAAGTTTCCTACGCATTTGACTGTTACCTGAGCAACACTAGCAATACCATAACATTTCCACTCGCGCTTCCCCACTCTACGTATACACTCACGTAGTCAATTTGCGAATAATTTCTTAGAGTGAAGTTTCCTTACTGAGAAGGTACGCGAGCAACGCAGGCCATCAACAGCAAAGACAGACGCAGCGATGTGAGTACGTGAGTATGTTGCAAAACCTCCAGAACGTCACTCAACTGCTCGTTGAAACTACTGGGTCCGGGACAAGCGAGCTGATGGACTGAGCGATGTCGCCCAGTTGTGCGCCAGCAACATCAGTGCCAGCGGAACGCCAGTTTTCAAAAGCTGGCCAGGTAACAACCAATAGGAGGAACGCGCTTCCTTCTGAAACCGCCCACAAGTTAGTTTTGCTGCACGACAATAAGCATCACATGGTACAACTCCCTGATGGTTTTCATAACATACGATTGTTTACTATGGCTCGAAGGTTACTTCGCGTATTGAATTATAGNACAACTCCCTGATGGTTTCCATAACATACGAGTGTTTACTATGGCTCGAAGGTTACTTCGCGTATTGAATTATAGGTATATCAATAACGTTTAGTTGTCATTTTATACAGCCTACATTCCCAATCTTCTTTGTTTATCGGTGAAAATACAACTTTTCCTTTTTCGTTAAATTAATTAATGCATGTGTTTATTTAATATATATAATGTATTTATATACTAAATATGTGTAATTTACATATATTAACCATTTTTTCACAATAAAACATGCATGTGTGTGATGCTAACTGGTATAAGGGATTTCATCACAGACATTATTTATTTACGTAATGAAGTTAATGCCGCATGTTTTTTAATATTTATTTTGTCCTTCAGATGTTTCTTTTTGTTAGTTTTCTCCCCATTCGTTAGCTCTGTAAACCTAAGAAGGCACCTTAGTTGCTTTATGTATGTCTTCGTTCTGTGTTGTTAACGAAAGGCTACTGTCGCGTATATGTTAATAGACAACACAGCACCGAAATAAGTATAACGTGCCCATTGGTCAATTCCTATTGATTCATGACGTCACACAGGGTACTAGATGGACAATGTAAATGTACTACGTATTACTTACTTCAATATTCACCTGATCAATGCGTATTTACATAAATAGGAGCGTGCATTTATTCCGTTGTTATAATTGTATTTTGCTTTCTGCGATGTATGTTACGAACACAGGCGTAGTGACGGCAAACATGCGATATTGCCAGTTATGAGCAGACGACGGAATCCGCTTGGTTTGTGATCGCCGCGCTGTAAGCCAATCGTCGATTGCATCGGAGGCTCAGATTGAAGGCGTGGCCATCCTCCGCTCCGTTCACAGCACTAGGTGAGTATAATGTATTCATGGTAACTTCAAGATTTTCTGAAGCCCTGCTAAAGATCTACTTTCAGGGAGTCGATTATGTATTCTTCCGCAGTATGNGCGTGCATTTATTCCGTTGTTATAATTGTATTTTGCTTTCTGCGATGTACACAGGCGTGGTGACGGCAAACATGCGATATTGTCAGTTATGAGCAGACGACGGAAGTCGCTAGGTTTGTGATCGCCGCGCTGTAAGCCAATCGTCGATTGCATCGGAGGCTCAGATTGAAGGCGCGGCCATCCTCCGCTCCGTTCACAGCACTACGTGAGTACTGGTGACACAAGCGCGGCTGAAGTGACCTTGGAGCGGCAGGGGCACGGCAAGGTGACCTCAGCAGCATGTGCGAGAAGGAATGACGTGACGTGACAGGCACGCTGAGTTGTTGTGCACACTCGACTACCGTGTCGTCTGCTGTAAGGCCGGCCTCGCGCGCCCACGCCACGCATTTACCGTCTGCTCAACAAGTGTCTGCTGGTTGTACCTACTTGTTATCAAAACTCGGTCCGTGTAATCCATTCACGGTTCCTTCCTTCTTTTCTGGAGCCATGCTGAAGTTCTACTTCCAGCGTATTCCTCCACCTCGTGCAAACAAAGCTTAGCCGAGTCTACAAGATTACACCAGAGGGACAGCGCACCGCACTCGTGCGCACTCAGTGTAATTATATTTTGCGTGAGAACTATTTTTTACTAGGTATTACCAACTTAGCTATTTTCTCACTGTTTTATACATATTATTTATAAATGAAATATTCTGGTTTGTTGATAAAATATTAGTAAATTTTAAATTTAACAAAAAAAAAAAAAGCACTTGTACGTTAAGAGGAGTATAAAACGCTTGTGATAAATGACATTCGTGACATAACCACGCACATCATACATAGAGTGATGTTTCAAAGAGTGGATTCAAAAAGTGTGAAGAAACCGCCAATAGACTATACTTGGCGAGCAAATGGATTGGTGGCCAGAAATAAAGTCGTGCCATAAGAAAATCAAGTCCTTTGTAAGACTAAAGACCTAAATTCTATGCAAATTTGTACGTTGCACTAAAATACATTAAAACCCAAATTGTGAAAGCGTTAGATAATTTGAAAATGATTGTCGTATTCGTAGATTAAGCACATTACTTTAAATTGGTTCAAGAATTCTGTGTTATTTTTCCAATGCTGTGTATTATGCGGTGTGTGTGGTACACATATTTGTAATATTCTTAGATCAATTACATTCGTTTATACTAGCTTATTAAAAAAATTTACATAATATATATGTGTATACATTTATATGGAGTATATATTGGAGTATTTATTGAAAACCGACATATGGCTGAACTGTATGTGGGTAAACAAATAAAAAAATTAAAATTCCCGTCACTATATTCTGACTAAGAGTTGAGTTGAGAGATTTGGGCGGCTCTTAACAGCAAGGTCTTGAGAGCCGGCGAGGGCGCAATGAGATGAGNCTGAGAAAACCCGCCGGACAGCGGCATCGTTCGGCACGATTCCCACTTACGAAAATCCGCGATTGAGCCGGCCGGGGATTGAACCCGGTTCGTCGTGGTGGGAGGCGAGCAGGCTAACCGCTCAGCCAGCGTGGTCCCACGACGTAAAAGTTAGAATCTCGATGCGAAAAGCTGACCTAACTTCTACATAACGTACAAGTAATGTGGCGCCAGCCAATGCGATTCTAAGGGCAATCTTCTCTTGTGTTTTCTGTATTCTTTTTTATTTCAACCAACATCCGTCTAGATTGTGTATGGTCTTATGCCTNAGCTAACGGCTAGGGTGTTTTTTCAAATGTTGATTTTCAAAAGTTTCTTCCCGTCGTGAACCGACTATAGCAATACCATAACATTTCCACTCGCGCTTCCCCACTCTACGTATACACTCACGTAGTAAATTTGCGAATAATTTCTTAGAGTGAAGTTTCCTTACTGAGAAGGTACGCGAGCAACGCAGGCCATCAACAGCAAAGCCAGACGCAGCGATGTGAGTACGTGAGTATGTTGCAAAACCTCCAGAACGTCACTCAACTGCTCGTTGGAACTACTGGGTCCGGGACAAGCGAGCTGATGGACTGAGCAATGTCGCCCAGTTGTGCGCCAGCAACATCAGTGCCTGCGGAACGGCAGTTTTCAAAAGCTGGCCAGGTAACAACCAATAGGAGGAACGCGCTTCCTTCTGAAACCGCCCACAAGTTAGTTTTGCTGCACGACAATAAGCATTATATGGTACAACTCCCTGATGGTTTCCATAACATACGAGTGTTTACTATGGCTCGAAGGTTACTTCGCGTATTGAATTATAGGTATATCAATAACGTTTAGTTGTCATTTTATACNTGTTTACTATGGCTCGAAGGTTACTTCGCGTATTGAATTATAGGTATATCAATAACGTTTAGTTGTCATTTTATACAGCCTACATTCCCAATCTTATTTGTTTATCGGTGAAAATACAGCTTTTCCTTTTTCGTTAAATTAATTAATGCATGTGTTTATTTAATATATATATNTGTTTATCGGTGAAAATACAGCTTTTCCTTTTTCGTTAAATTAATTAATGCATGTGTTTATTTAATATATATATAATGTATTTATATACTACATATGTGTAGTTTACATATATTAACAATTTTTTCACAATAAAACATGCATGTGTGTAATGATAACTGGTATAAGGGATTTCATCACAGACATTATTTATTTACGTAATGAAGTTAATGCCGCATGTTTTTTAATGTTTATTTTGTCCTTCAGATGTTTCTTTTTGTTAGTTTTCTCCCCATTCGTTAGCTCTGTAAACCTAAGAAGGCACCTTAGCTGCTTTATGTATGTCTTCGTTCTGTGTTGTTAACNTCTGTAAACCTAAGAAGGCACCTTAGCTGCTTTATGTATGTCTTCGTTCTGTGTTGTTAACGAAAGGCTACTGTCACGTATATGTTATAGACAACACAGCACCGAAATAAGTATAACGTGCCCATTGGTCGATTCCTATTGATTCATGGCGTCACACAGTATACTAGATGGACAATGTAAATGTACTACGTATTACTTACTTCAATATTCACCTGATGAATGCGTATTTACATAAATAGGAGCGTGCATTTATTCCGTTGTTATAATTGTATTTTGCTTTCTGCGATGTACACAGGCGTGGTGACGGCAAACATGCAATATTGCCAGTTATGAGCAGACGACGGAATCCGCTTGGTTTGTGATTGCCGCGCTGTAAGCCAATCGTCGATTGCATCGGAGGCTCAGATTGAAGGCGCGGCCATCCTCCGCTCCTTTCACAGCACTACGTGAGTACTGGTGACACAAGCGCGGCTGAAGTGACCTTGGAGCGGCAGGGGCACGGCAAGGTGACCTCAGCAGCATGTGCGAGAAGAAATGACGTGACGTGACAGGCACGCTGAGTTGTTGTGCACACTCGACTACCGTGTCGTCTGCTGTAAGGCCGGCCTCGCGCGCCCACGCCACGCATTTACAGTCTGCTCAACAAGTGTCTGCTGGCCGTACCTACTTGTTATCAAAACTCGTTCCGTGTAATCCATTCACGGTTCCTTCCTTCTTTTCTGGAGCCATGCTGAAGTTCTACTTCCAGCGTATTCCTCCACCTCGTGCAAACAAAGCTTAGCCGAGTCTAGAAAATTACACCAGAGGGACAGCGCACCGCACTCGTGCGCACTCAGTGTAGTGATATTTTGCGTGAGAACTATTTTTTACTAGGTATTACCAACTTAGCTATTTTCTCACTGTTTTATACATATTATTTATAAATGAAATGTTCTGGTTTGTTGATAAAATATTAGTAAATTTTAAATTTAACAAAAAAAAAAAAAGCACTTGTACGTTAAGAGGAGTATAAAACGCTTGTGATAAATGACATTCGTGAAATAACCACGCACATCCATACATAGAGTGATGTTTCAAAGAGTGGATTCAAAAAGTGTGAAGAAACCGCCAATAGATTATAGAGTAGATGGATTGGTGGCCAGAAATAAAGTCGTGCCATAAGAAAATCAAGTCCTTTGTAAGACTAAAGACCTCAATTCTATGCAAATTTGTACGTTGCACTAAAATACATTAAAACCCAAATTGTGAAAGAGTTAGATAATTTGAAAATGATTGTCGTATCCGTAGATTAAGCACATTACTTTAAATTGGTTCAAGAATTCTGTGTTATTTTTCCAATGCTGTGTATTATGCGGTGTATGTGTTACACATATTTGTAATATTCTTAGATCAATTACATTCGTTTATACTAGCTTATTAAAAAAATTTACATAATATATATGTGTATACATTTATATGGAGTATATATTGGAGTATTTATTGAAAACCGACATATGGCTGAACTGTATGTGGGTAAACAAATAAAAAAATTAAAATTCCCGTCACTATATTCTGACTAAGAGTTGAGTTGAGAGATTTGGGCGGCTCTTAACAGCAAGGTCTTGAGAGCCGGCGAGGGCGCAATGAGATGAGAATGGAGCGGCGCTGGAATGTTAGGAGGGGGGCGGGTAATACTGAGAAAACCCGCCGGCCAGCGGCATCGTTCGGCACGATTCCCACTTACGAAAATCCGCGATTGAGCCGGCCGGGGATTGAACCCGGTTCGTCTTGGTGGGAGGCGAGCAGGCTAACCGCTCAGCCAGCGTGGTCCCACGACGTAAAAGTTAGAATCTCGATGCGAAAAGCTGACCTAACTTCTACATAACGTACAAGTAATGTGGCGCCAGCCAATGCGATTCTAAGGACAATCTTCTCTTGTGTTTTCTGTATTCTTTTTTATTTCAACCAACATCCGTCTAGATTGTGTATGGTCTTATGCCTCGATAGCATACATGCTGAAGTTATAATTTTGCTCCTGGATATATTAATGATAAACAAATTAACAATTTAAAAATCTCTGCAATAAAAAAAATGGTGAGTGAAATTGGCGCGAATTTAGGTGAGAGATGGTGTAATTTTTTTTTTTACTCAAAAATGCAAATGTTTGAAATATTACAACGACTGTTCATATGCACGGTAAATTGCAAATATGTTCATTCACTAACAGATCCCACATACAGCATATTTGGAAGCACAGAATTATAAATTATAAAAGACGCGCCTTTGTTAACTCCATTGCCCTTTCTTGGTTTTTTCTACACTGGATTCCACAAACTCGCAAATTTCAATTGGCGCGTTCAGCGATAATTTGCGTCCCACGCCCTCTCAGCGCCTAGGTCTTGACAGCCGATGAGGGTAAAGCGAGGTGAGAGTGGAGCGGTGCCAGAATGCAAGGACTGAGGAAATGGGAGATACTTGAGTAAATCGGCCGACCAGCGGCATCATCCGGCGCGATTCCCCCGCTGCTAACATCCGAGGGCGACCGCGCCGGGAGTAGAAGTTGGTTCGCCCAGGTGGGAGGCGTGTAGCCTGACCACAAGACCACCGCGGCCCACTCTGGCATCCGCGAGTGGACGCTGGTCCGTCGCCACGCCGGTCGACACACAGAGCGCTTTCCAAACCGCTTTCTCGACACAGACGTGTTTACCTGTAGGTACGTGTATTTGATCGCAAACACCGCCTGGCGTATTTAAGGCGGATCGGTCCAAGCCATCTTGAGTTTATCCATTTCCCGCCATTACTCACATTCCACTTGGTTTAGCGAAGTTTTTCGCACGACACATCATAAATTACAGCTTCTCAAGCTTTGTAAAGTAGTTAAACTTTCACTAACTTTATTAATTTTTAACTATTAACAGCTGGGAATAAATATGTTTGGGTTTGATGGACTGTAATATTTAAAAGCACACAAGTTAAACACCGTAAACAATGCTCACCTCGGCGCCATTTTGAGCGGAACTGACTAAAACGTGGCGAACTCCCGTGAGGCNTCGGCGCCATTTTGAGCGGAACTGACTAAAACGTGGCGAACTCCCGTGAGGCCTTCTCCAGTGCCGCCATCACCAGCGACAAGTTGAAGGTGGGAGAGTCAAGTTCATAAATGCCACCAGTTACACGAGCATACAGTGGTCCCACAAGGCAAATTATGTTTCCTTGTAGGCGACTACAGCACTTGAACGAGGCTCTATAGTCGAGCAATGTCAACTTCAGAAGATGTACAAAGGACTCTCCTATGTCCTGTCGTTCTCTAAGATTCTATACAATATCTATAATGGCAGTTTTTGCGAAAATTCTAAAAATCTTATATGGTAGGAACTGATCCCCCTTAAAGAAAAGATGGGAAGTTAGGAAAAATAGCAAAGTGGCAGGATGTCCTACGTCGTTGGTCCCTTGGTCACTGAAAGACGACCCCTATTTTAAAATCAGATTAAGGGTTTGAACAATAGTAACATACAGTATATTTGTAACGACTTCACATCGTTCGAAGAGACATGCTACGACACTATAAGTTGTTCACGGTAAAGTGAGCACTTTTGAGGCCCTAGTTACGTTTTCCTTTCAGTCATTTTTTTATCCTTTAACCACTTTTCAAAATGAATATTGTCATGTAAGTAATAAGCACAGTGTGTATTTCCACCGCACTGAGAAGTTAAAGTCTAAGGCTAAAATAAAATGTATTTATTGACTATTATTCCAAATGAGAGGGCTTTCAAAAGTGCTCACTTTACTGTGGATAGTCTATAGTGAAGTGGAGCTCGTGTGTGGTACTATGCAATGTTCCTCGTAATCTCAACAAGATCTTTTACAAGCCTTCATGCAAGCAGCCATTGCGCTAACCTGTCGCACCATGCTTGCTGTCACACAATCAAACGCGTTAGCATGTTTTTAAATTTACGGTTTCTTCTATTCGTGTTTAATAACCTTTTCGCCGTTTCTAAAAAAACAAAAACAAAAAAAAAAAAAATTGCAACTATAGTCCATTCACGGTTACTTCCAACTTTTCTGAAGCCCTGCTTAAGTGCTACGTACTTACAGAATATTCCTCCGCGCCGTGAAAGCAAAGCTTAACCAAGTCTAGAAAATTGCACAAAATGGATAACGCACCGCATTCGTGCGCACTCAATTACGTAATATGTAGTATAAGAACTATTTCTTACTAGGCATTACTAACACACCTGTTTTCTCACTGTTTTAATTCGTACCAATAATAAATGAAATATTATAAGATATATATATAATTGTAAGTTAAAGTTGAATTCAACCACAAATAACGTACTTTTACGTTAACAGAAGTATAAAACACTTGAGATTATGACATATTTAGGAAAAAAGCAGCTGCGTAATACTTGGGGTGATTTTGCAAAGGTTAATTTTAAAAAGTGTAAAAAAACTGCAAATAGACTATACCATTAATACCACACTTTACTAAGCCCTCTCCCCCCAAAACCCTACTCTCTCTCTCTCTCTCTCTATCTCTCTCTCGTTCTCTCTTTCTTCTTGGCAACAATTTTAATTTTGTAGGAAACGTTCCAACGAAGATTATACACGTCTTGTTGTGAAAAGTTGCAGGAAAACGGCCAGCAGTCGACTAAATGTTGGCAGAAGAATGCATAGCAGCGGTCATGTAAGCTCGCATGGTTGCACAAGGGCTGGTGTGCGTAGGGTGGCGGAGAGTGGCTGTGGAGCTTGGTTCACAACTGCGCACAACAGGTCGTGTGCGTGAGAGTTCCTCACATCGTACGCAATTGTATTTTATTTATTGTGCGGGCTCATGGAGAAAACAGTCAAATAAATGTCGCAAGATATTGCTTTATAGAAAAGAAAAGGTTAACAGTTTATTCGAAGAAATTTTTAAAGGTTAGTCGCATATTTAGGATTGTAAAACATAGATTTTAAAGAAAACCAAAGATTCTAAATATTTGAGATCACTGTAAATTTTCTACACAATATCAAAATCTGTTTCTAAAATCAATTATTAACCAACATTACCAACTTACGTCAAACTCGTCTCAAAATCTCATTGGCTAAAAATAATGTACAGGTATTCAATTACGCACAAGAATTCTGGTCGTGTGAATGTTCAACTGTTATGTTCTATGCTCTGCGCGTACGTATTTTGATTGCGAGCCCAGCAGCGGCAACCTTCAAGTGTCCGGCTCGCAGAGGACTTGCTAACTGCTGTGTCGTCATCGCTGAGTCAGCGGGGACCACTCCCTGCGCCAGGTGTGGTGAGGCGAGCGTGCTACCTGGAGCGTAGGCGGGCTACACATGGGCCCATCCGATCACCCGATATCGTGTCCAAAACGTGACGGGAGCCGAAATGGGTCGTGTGTAGGTTGATCAGAAGTAAGGGTGGTCTGAATCTTTCAATTTTTCAAATCGTGTTGTATCCCCACCTCTCCACCTTGTCCCTCCTCCTACCCACCTTGCCTCCCCANATCTTTCAATTTTTCAAATCGTGTTGTATCCCCACCTCTCCACCTTGTCCCTCCTCCTACCCACCTTGCCTCCCCACCTCCCCACCTTGTCTCCGACCGCGAGTGCAACCTTCTTATTTATGTATGCATATCTTTATTTTGAGAGTGTGAAGTCGGGTTATGTTTTTTTGTGCTGTTAAAAGACATTACTGATCTGTAATAAATTTTTTTTGATTGATCGATCACTTTCTTACTTTACTGATCAGTAATTTCATATGGATTCTCAATCCGAAAAGGAGGGGAACGGGGTTATGGTTCAAGTTACGGGATGCTGCAAGAGCCGCATGTGTCTTTGGGACGTCTTTAGAGTGTTATACGACAAGGACTGTNGGTTCAAGTTACGGGATGCTGCAAGAGCCGCATGTGTCTTTGGGACGTCTTTAGAGTGTTATACGACAAGGACTGCCAGTTAGAAGACTACAATTCTCGCTTGGATATATATAAACATTCAAACCTAATGCGAGTGTCAAGGATTTTAAAGAGAAATTAATGGACTGGAGGACGGGCAGTTGGATCGGATCGTCTGTAGAGCCGCCCCTTGCGGGTGGCTGATTGGATGGGGTCGGATCGTATCGGCACNTCAGATAGAAGACTACAATTCTCGCTTGGATATATATTCAAACCTAATGCGAGTGTCAAGGATTTGAAAAAGAAATTAATGGACTGGAGGACGGGCAGTTGGATCGGATCGTCTGTAGAGTCGCCCCTTGCGGGTGGCTGATTGGATGGGGTCGGATCGTATCGGCACGTGTATAGCCCACTTAAAGGCTGTTCACGATAAAGTGAGTCCTTTTGAAACCTACCTTAGTAAAAAGTCACTATCCCTGCCTGCATATACTTTAACGGGAGCACTCAGTGACATGCGCCCAGTAGATTTGGTAATGTATCTAAATAAGTAATGAAGAAAAATTGAAACATACATAACAGCAAATAACGTGCAGAATTTTTCACAAGATTAAGTTAGTGAATGCTGACAACAACGAATAATAACAAAATAATTTGTAGACAAATACTATTTTTATCAGGTAAAAAAAGCCAAACTTTTTCCATTACCACAAAAAAAATCCTGTCGGACGCAAAAAAAATGCTTAAAAAGATGTCCTCCTTTTGTCGGATGTCTGGTAATCCCAACTCAAATTGAATCAAGCAAAGCTTTATTGCAAAAATTAGTCTTAACACTAAGTGTGGTGCTTGCCAGGTAGGTCGGCTGCTGCACAACTTGTCGCGCTCATCGAACTGTGCCGTGTATACAGAATGTTAATAAAAGGAAATTTATTGAAGAACATTTTGTGAGAGGGATCTCATGTTTCCTGAAATTAGTGGTTTGGTCGCTATGGGACAGCAGTTCATAGGACGCACGGTTAAGTACCTACTGAATCAGTAAGACACTTCCACCAACCCAATAAGGGAATGGTATAATCGATTACAAAACGAGTTCAAACTGTCGTCTTTCAGATGCAATCCTGCCAAAGGCGCATATAGGTTGTGCACGGTAAAGTGAGCACATTTCGAAGCACTCTCATTTGGTATAATAGTCAGTAAATATATTTTATTGTAGCCTAAGACGTTAACTTTCGAGTCCGGTTAAATATAGACTGTATGTACACTGTGTTTATCGCTTACATGGCATTATTTATTTTAAAAAGNATATAGACTGTATGTACACTGTGTTTATCGCTTACATGGCATTATTTATTTTAAAAAGTGGCGGACGGATACAAAGTGGCTGATAGGAACAAAGTGACTGGGGCCACAAAAGTGCTCACTTTACCGTCAACAGCCTATAGTGTATGGTTGTGTGCTCAGTATTTCAGCCACGGCCTGGAGTCGTGCAATTATAAGATCTTCCTCGTATGTTACTGGAGATTCGCGGTTTCTTCACACTTTTTGAATCAGACCTTCGAGATATCCCCACCTGATGACGTGTTTGGTTCTTTTCTAAATATGCCACGCATCACAAGCGTTTTATACTTCGGTCAACAAAACATCCTAGTTTCTGTTAAGTTGAACTTTCACCTATACTTTATCTACAAATTATAATGCTTCGTTTATTGTTAATATGAATAAAAAGGGGGAGAAAATAGGTGTGCTGGCTATGCTTAGNTACCTTAGTAAAAAGTCACTATCCCTGCCTGCATATACTTTAACGGGAGCACTCAGTGACATGCGCCCAGTAGATTTGGTAATGTATCTAAATAAGTAATGAAGAAAAATTGAAACATACATAACAGCAAAGAACGTGCAGAATTTTTCACAAGATTAAGTTAGTGAATGCTGACATCAACGAATAATAACAAAATAATTTGTAGACAAATACTATTTTTATCAGGTAAAAAAAGCCAAACGTTTTCCATCACCACAAAAAAAATCCGGTCGGACGCGAAAAAAATGCTTAAAAAGATGTCCTCCTTTTGTCGGATGTCTGGTAATCCCAACTCAAATTGAATCAAGCAAAGCTTTATTGCAAAAATTAGTCTTAACACTAAGTGTGGTGCTTGCCAGGTAGGTAGGCTGCTGCGCAACTTGTCGCGCTCATCGAACTTTGCCGTGTATACAGAATGTTAATAAAAGGAAATTTATTGAAGAACATTTTGTGAGAGGGATCTCATGTTTCCTGAAATTAGTGGTTTGGCCGCTATGGGACAGCAGTTCATAGGACGCACGGTTAAGTACCTACTGAATCAGTAAGACACTTCCACCAACCCAATAAGGGAATGGTATAATCGATTACAAAACGAGTTCAAACTGTCGTCTTTCAGATGCAATCCTGCCAAAGGCGCATATAGGTTGTGCACGGTAAAGTGAGCACATTTCGAAGCACTCTCATTTGGTATAATAGTCAGTAAATATATTTTATTGTAGCCTAAGACGTTAACTTTCGAGTCCGGTTAAGTATAGACTGTATGTACACTGTGTTTATCGCTTACATGGCATTATTTATTTTAAAAAGTGGCTGATAGGAACAAAGTGACTGGGGCCACAAAAGTGCTCACTTTACCGTCAACAGCCTATAGTGTATGGTTGTGTGCTCAGTATTTCAGCCACGGCCTGGAGTCGTGCAATTATAAGATCTTCCTCGTATGTTACTGGAGATTCGCGGTTTCTTCACACTATTTGAATCAGACCTTCGAGATATCCCCACCTGATGACGTGTTTGGTTCTTTTCTAAATATGCCACGCATCACAAGCGTTTTATACTTCGGTCAACAAAACATCCTAGTTTCTGTTAAGTTGAACTTTCACCTATACTTTAGCTACAAATTATAATGCTTCGTTTATTGTTAATATGAATAAAAAGGGGGAGAAAATAGGTGTGCTGGCTATGCTTAGNCTACAAATTATAATGCTTCGTTTATTGTTAATATGAATAAAAAGGGGGAGAAAATAGGTGTGCTGGCTATGCTTAGTAAGAAACGGTTCTGAGGCAAAATATTATCACACTGCCTGCGCACGAATTCGGTGCGTTTGTTCTTTAGTGTAATTTTACAGTATTTGTTTTTTAAGCTTTGTTTGCATAGGGCGGAGCGATACCTTGGAAGTAGAACTTAAGCAGGGCTTCAGAAAAGTTTGAAGTAACCGTGAATGTACTATACACCGTATCCTTTGTATTAGTACTCCAAACAAATTATTCGAGGGGTGCACAAATCTGTCGCTCCAAATCGACCAATCCATACGTTGCCGGACATGGGTTCGTGAAATGTCCCATTCGACGGCCTGTGTTCTCGGTCTTTTTTTAAATAACATTCTGCTTACATGGAAAGGTTTCTCATAGTTTGTACCAATAGGTTGTTCACGGTAAAGTGAGCACTTTTGAGGCCCTAGTTGTTTTTTTCTCTACAGCCATATTTTATCCTTCCACCAATTTTTAAAATAAATAATACCATATAAGTAATAAACACAGTGTATACAGGCTGATTCTCAATTAGACCGACATACTCCGGGAGGTGATTCTTTATGAAAAGTAAAAGGAAAACATATGGGCCTGTGAGGTGTCCGGTGTACCTCCTGGAACTCGATAAAAGCCTGTGAGGTGTCCGGTGTACTTCCTGGAACTCGATAATCGCCTGTGAGGTGTCCGGTGTACTTCCTGGAACTCGATAATCGCCTGTGAGGTGTCCGGTGTACCTCCTGGAACTCGATAATCGCCTGTGAGGTGTCCGGTGTACTTCCTGGAACTCGATAATTGCCTGTGAGGTGCCCGGTGTACCTCCTGGAACTCGATAACAACGGCTTGTAAGACACATGTCAATATGAACATTTTTGCGTGTTGTAATTCCATGAATCACCTCCCGAACTTTGTTACAATACTTTACAAATTTAGATACATCTATACATATTATAAAACTCGACGTCTCTCTGTCTGTCTGTTAGTGCGCTTATCACTCGAGAACCACGTATCCGACTTACGTGGGTTTTTTTTATTCATAGCTATGTTCTCTGGCCAGGTTTTCGTTTGTATTTTGTTACGTAAAGTAACATAAGGAATAAGCAGTGACGATAATAGTGAATCAAGTCGGAAAAAAGTTTGTCGCCAGCGCTCTCTCTTGCAATACGCTGTCTAAACCGTTAAAGATGGAACAATATCATGTAGTAAAGAATTGTGTATAATAAAAATACCTAAAAAAAAAACTCCGTGGTAGCATATATCCATCCATAACAGAGAAATACTAATAAGCGTTTAACCAATAAAAAAAACGAGAAAAGTTGTGTACAAAGAGGCCCTGAGATAAAACATATGTCTTTAGATTATAAAAATAAAAATGAACAAATGACTTCATGAAAAGTATTAAAATTTAAAAAATAGAAGTATGTTTAAATTTAAAATATTTTCTAATGATTATTTATCTCGTAATTAACACAAAGTAAAATTCAACCTTATTAAAAAAAAAACCTAAACTATAATTTTGTAGTCCACGCGAGCGGAGCCGCGCGCACAGCTAGTTCTGTATAAACTTTTCTATTCGATGCCGTATTTTGCAAGTTTGCAGACAAAGCATCACGAAATTCCATGTAGCCTATAATTGGACCAAAACATTGTTAGCTTAGCTTATGTTTTCATGCCTAGCTGTCTGGTACGCCATTATTCATTTTACATAACCAAGCATGGCGATACATGCTCTTGGAACCGTAGTACCGTTTCCCCATTGTTTAAGTAAGGAAAAAGCTTTTTTAAAGGTCACATCCTTATCCTTATTTCATTATCCGCGTAGTCACTGCGCATTTTTAACGTAGGGCAACACAATTCCCAATGTTTTCTCGTCGCTCTTCTTAATGTCTCTGTTTGGTTATAGTCAATTAGGCCTAACTCATACTCATCGTTAACACACATTCAGTCTGTCTGTTGCCATTATTTGTAATGTATTTCACTCATACACCCAGTCCGACAGTCCAGTCTGCCAGCTGCACTCTTCACTTCTCTAATGCTCGCAGTCGCAGATTTTTCTCCCGTTGGTCACTTCTCTCGCCACGCGCTTCTCTTGTCGCTCGGCTATCGCTGAAACCCAGCCACTCATCCATTCAACAACTACCGGCCCGGAGGCCCGTCGCACTACTTATACTCTGCTGGCCTTCACCTGGAAAGTTCGATGCACCCTCAGTCACGCCGACAGAATCCATGACAGTAAACCACGTTTTTTTTTCTAGCCTACTCTAAAACTAAGTGTTATATGTTAGTCCGCGGTAGGAACGGGATTATTGCGTCTCAGGGCTAACCCCTTACGCTTACAAGGGAAGGAAAAACATGCAAGGAGACGTGCATCGCGGCAAAGAGGGATTGGGTTTCCCATGGCCGAGTTTGGCCATGAAAAACCTCCCTAATGTACTTATAGTTAACTAACTACATCTAGAAGAGAAAAGGAAAAACCGGCACAGACACCGTAAAAACCCTTTCGACAGGAAAGAATTAAAAATTGTTACATGGATTATGAGAAAATGCTACAGGAGAAAGATAGGTGGGTACCATGCTCTTTATTATTGGGATAGGAGAAACTAGTAGTGAGGTGGCGGGGATATTAAACAGTAAACCACTAGAAAATTCTTCAGTTAAATACAAAAACTCAATACAACCAAGGCCAGCAGGCACCGCAAAAAGGATCAACGTGTCGGCTCGCTTTCCGAAGCAGATACGCGGCTCTTGGTTTTACCGCTCGCCTGTAATTCAAAACTTTCCATTGACTCGCCGCCGCCGCTATCATATAACTGCTCCGTCCTTCACTTCCACTCGCTCGCGCGGGATGCGAAGCAGCAAGCGCATTACAATGTTTTTACTTGGCTAGCTAAGTTTAGGCGGGGGGGGGGACGAGGTGCCAAAATGAAAAAGAACAAGGGTCGCCCCTAAACACAAAGCGAATGTAGTGATTAGGAACTGTACTGCAGTACGATTTTGTTAAACCTCGAAGCATATCGAAATTCTGTGACGTCACAGAACAGACGAATACACTGAAAATCGTTACGTAAATTTTACTTAGTTATTATGCCCAGGAAAACATAAGCACCTACCCAATATAGTAGATTTAGTTGAAGNGAAAATCGTTACGTAAATTTTACTTAGTTATTATGCCCAGGAAAACATAAGCACCTACCCAATATAGTAGATTTAGTTGAAGGAAAAAAAAAAGGCATTATGAATAACGTGTGCGTCAATGTCGTTATCTATTTATATTTGTGGTTTACATGCTTACAGCNAAAAAAAAAGGCATTATGAATAACGTGTGCGTCAATGTCGTTATCTATTTATATTTGTGGTTTACATGCTTACAGCTCGCCAAGCGCGACATCTATCGGCAATAAAAATAAACACCTACTTGGCATCTGTTGACGGTAAAACTAAACTCGTGCTGCTAGTAACCCCCCCAACAATAACCTACGAAGACGGCTGCAACTATATGAATATAAATATCCTGCGAATGATCCGAAGTGTTTTACATCATATTAGAGTATTTCTTGGTCAATTAGCTTAGAGTAAATTACGTGCAGTTTCTAATCTCAGCTCTCCACGGACAATTGTAGTCGTGGTGAATATCGCATGACAGTTGCGATGTTGGCCGCACAAAGCGCAGGTTCGTACTCGCATCTTGCGATTATCACCCTTGAGACGTCATCAAACTCCGACATTTGCGGTTCAATAACGGAACACGAGATGTTCCTACTCAGCTCGACTTTGGAGCGCGCTACACATCGACAACATCGCTTCTAAACGAACCTAATCGTGCGATAGTGTGATGTTCGTCATCAGCGCGCTTGCCCTCTACCTGCCCTCAAGCTGTAGAGCCAGCTGCTGCTCTGCAGTGGCCCGCAGTTACCTGGGCACCCTAGTCCTGGCTTGACGGGCCTACCTGCACCTCAGTAAGTGAGGTGAGTATGAGCGGCGCCGGAGACGGGGTACATGGGAGATCCCCGAGAAAACCCGCCGACCTGCGGCATCGTCCGGCACGATTCCCACTTGCGAAAATCCTGAGTGAGCCGGCCGGGGATTGAACCCGGTTCGCCTTGGTGGGAGGTGGGCAGTCTAACCGCTCAGCCACCGCGGCCCCTGCACCTCAGTAAGAACCCCTCTGGAGCGTCATTGCGGCTTCTTACAGCACAAGTTACATTCTGATGCACTCATTCCGATACAATCAATCAAACATCTCACGTTATAAATATTCCCGTTTAAATTACACTAGCGACCCGGCCCGGCTTCGCAAGGGTATAATTTAGTTTTTACAGCGATACACTAATAAATAAATTTGGAAAAGACAATGACATAGAAAATTAGTAAACTATCATGTTTAACATACATACCTACACGTCACGCCTGTCTCCCAAAGGGATAGGCAGAGATTATGGACCTACATTTACCACGATCCTGACATACCTACCTCCTTCGCTTTATCCACATGCATACATCTATAATATAACAATATTATATTATAGTGGTTCAGAAAATTTNATGCATACATCTATAATATAACAATATTATATTATAGTGGTTCAGAAAATTTCTTTGTATATAACATTAATGGCCTTGCCTCCGACCGCCAGCACAAAAAGATTTCTGTTTGACGTGACACGTGAAAGGGCTACGTATACTTGTGCGTGTGATAAACATGCTCCACTCAAATCCACTCCAGACACATTAAGTGTTTGACCCTGTGCCTTATGTATGGTCATACCAAAACAAACTCTTGTTGGAAATTGGACTATTTTAAAATTAAAAGGCANTGACCCTGTGCCTTATGTATGGTCATACCAAAACAAACTCTTGTTGGAAATTGGACTATTTTAAAATTAAAAGGCAAATCAGAGAGAAGCATTGGTATTCTAGGTATTAAAACAGTTTCTCCAGTACCGCAGCCAGTTAGAACAGTACCTTCAATGAGATAACTTTTTATTTGTAATCGAGTCCCGTTACATAATTTCAGTGTTAAATATATTTCGCAATAAAATTATGGGAGCTCCAACTTTTAAAAAAAGTTTGTGTGGTGGCATGCCAGATGGATTCAATTAATTAATTTATTTTGCTAAAGATTACATTCTTCATAGTTAGAAAATACAGTGAAATTTACGTTTGTTTTTACTGCGTAATTTAAATTGTAAATGTCATTATTACTACATATTTATTAAATATAGACATATGCTACAACAGACTTTGTTGTAGATCATTTAATTTTACACAGTTCTTTCGTACATTATTGACTTGATTCACTAATACCGTTAATGCTCATCTTCTATAATGGCTAGGGTAATTTTAATACACACAAACCTTCCTTGATAAATGCAGATCATAGCAGTAAAAACCGCATCGTAATCCGTTCAGTAGTTCTCGAGATTAGCGCAGTCATACAGACAGACAGACGAGCGCCAGGGACTTCCTTTTATACTATGTAGTGATTTTACCATAACATATTATATATACTTATATATAAACGTCAACCCGAACAGCTGCTGCCGTTGAGTGAGATTTGGGTGGCTCTTAACAACGAGGATTTGAGATAACAGTTGCTGTCATAAAACAAAAAACGCCTATAATTTATGTTACTCTATCACCACCGTTCAACCCTAAAGGCAGTTGCCTGGTTGAGAATTTGATATAGGAAAATACATGTAAATGAAATGAAGCCCTTTTTGATGATATAAAATTGAAACAAACAGCTAAATGTGAGAAATGTTACTCTCAAGCTCTATAAAGGCAAATATAACAATTTGTTTTACAGTAATTTTTAATTTAATTATTAAGTTTTCTGATCTTTCTACAAAACACACACACACAAACACACACACACATATATANACACACACACACACACACACACACATATATATATATATATATATTGTTGGAAGCAAACCAAAATGTTTGTTATTTTCAGTGTGAAAGCCTCCATATGCAGGACTGTTCGCGCGATTGGAACCACAAATTAGCATAATGAAAAAGAAATTATACTCATGCAATAATGATGTGTGATTTTTATGTTAATTTTCTTAAGAGCTCACACGAACAAACTCGAATAATTACGTTGTCTAAGTTTTATACCAGTCACCATACAGATACGAGGGTTATTCGGAAAATAAGGTCCGAATCGCCGTAGCTAATCGAATGTCGCGCGAACATTGTAACGCGCATGCGCACCGACTCCCGGCAT
>NQII01006593.1:79345-117806 GCA_002778355.1 Clitarchus hookeri
TTTGCAAGGGTAAGCGTTCACTGATTGGCTGGCCGAGGTTCTGGCGACGGGCCTGTGTCTGATTGGCTGCTGCTGTTGCTGGCTGGCAAGTAGGCTCTCGGTCGCTGATTGGCGGACGGCGTTCCAACTATTTGCTGGTCATTGACGCCATTTGGCTGTAGTCGTCGGTGTAATAACCATTACCATAACCACATCGATGCCCACAGCCATCGCCATTATAAAAAAAACTGTGCTTCAATAGACATTATAAAACCGGATGTGTTCTTTTGTTAGCCAACAGGTTTTCACTTCAATACTAGGACTTTCTACCAGTAGTTATGTGAATTTTCACTCGTCCAAGTTGGCCAACTTGTTATATATTTTAACGTCTTTTTTGTATGCAGACATCTCGCTAATAAACAGCAGCGATGAATAAAGAAGAAATATGTTGCAGTTCTCTTCTTCACAAATCACGTGATAAACAAACAAACAAACACATGAAAGGAATCATAGTACTTGGAGTCTGCTTAGTCTCGTGACCGGAAACGTACAGTTATGAAACTGATTTTGATGTTTGTAGTAATGAGAATGTATTCTGATTGGCTATGCACATGTGCCTGCACAAGAAAGTTGCCACAGTTACTATGCAGCTATGCGTCGGCTATGGTTATGGTTATTGTAATGCGTAGTAATAGCAAGCGTCACTATACAGAATATATTGAAAGATTACTGTTATTGGTATGGTTATGCGTATACTGATTGTAGCACGGCCTTAAGGGTGTCCAAGCGCAACAAATGGCTTTATATAATTATTGGGTATTTTGTAATTCGTCAAAAAGTAGACTGATGAAAGTAAAAAANTGCTTAGTCTCGTGACCGGAAACGTACAGTTATGAAACTGATTTTGATGTTTGTAGTAATGAGAATGTATTCTGATTGGCTATGCACATGTGCCTGCACAAGAAAGTTGCCACAGTTACTATGCAGCTATGCGTCGGCTATGGTTATGGTTATTGTAATGCGTAGTAATAGCAAGCGTCACTATACAGAATATATTGAAAGATTACTGTTATTGGTATGGTTATGCGTATACTGATTGTAGCACGGCCTTAAGGGTGTCCAAGCGCAACAAATGGCTTTATATAATTATTGGGTATTTTGTAATTCGTCAAAAAGTAGACTGATGAAAGTAAAAAAAATATATATGGGATATCAATTTACAAAAATTAATTATGTAAGTCATAAGAATTCCTGTTTTATATGTTTTGCCGTACAAATTTTTAAATATTGCACAAATAGCGTGTTCGGTTGCAGCTCAAATCAGTCTTGATGTCATTAGAATAAGATATAGAAATTTCATGGAAATTCTTTCAGTGGATTGACAATTTTATGTGTCACATTGAAATTAAAATGTTAAGTAGTCAGAAGTTAAACCCTAATTTCCGGCGAACAAAACGGCAGACTTCCAAGTTATTTCCTCGTAGCGTTCCTATGACTTCAAGAACCACTTCAGCTGAAATCAAGCATCGCGGTCGTATAACTTTTCGAAATTTGTTTGGCACAATATTCAAAGGTTAAAATTCTTACAATTCTATTCAAAAAATAAGTAGAGGTTATTTTTAAACTAGTTGGCTTCGTTACCATATTATTGTTGACATTATATCGTACAACTTTGAAATATCTTAAAAACAAAAAAAAAATNTAGTTGGCTTCGTTACCATATTATTGTTGACATTATATCGTACAACTTTGAAATATCTTAAAAACAAAAAAAAAAATATTGTAGGCGCTTGGAACAGTCGTAAGATGCGGCTTCGCCCATTGTGCAGAAAATATTTTTTTTCGCGTCCTAATTTCGTATTTATAATAATTACTGGCCATGTGAGATTATAGAAAATTTATATTTTACGAGTTGTTTAATGTTTTTGTGCGTACTTTTAATTGTGTGCTAACTGCTTGTTTTAAAAAGTAGAGAACTAATTAATGAAAAATAAATATTTTCTCGGCGTTTTACAACAAGCGGAAAACAGACAATTAAAATTACGCACAAAAATATTAAACAACTAGTAAAATGTGAATTTTCTATAATCGTACATTGCCAGTAATGACTATGAATACGAAATGATGACGCGAGAACGAATGCTTTGTGCAGAAGGGGTGAAAGTCGCAGTTTCGCCTGTGCGTCGTTAGTGGCGTCTTGTGAGGCGGCGTGACGTCACCTGCAGCGTCGTCCTTGTCACGCACTCCGTCTACACTCCACGACGCGACGTTCGCTGACTCACGCAGCTCGCTGACTCATAACTGACCGCTGACTGACTCTCCAGCAACTAACACACGATGTTTCAGAACTTGCTCGGAAACGAAAAGTTTTCCGTTGCTAGTTGGCCTGCACCTTGGCCGCGACGTTCCCCAGATCTCACCAAGATGGACCTCATTCTCTGGAGATACATAAGGTCGCTAGTGTATGAGACTCCCGTGGATTCTGGAACTACCCTCATAGCGTGAATCCATGCCGCTGCCGCTCACATTCAGGCTTCTCAACATGTTGTGGCGGCGACTGAAGAAAGCATGCTCCGTCGCCGTGGTTTGTGCAACCGAGAAGGTGGCTGCCATGTTGAACTGTATGTGTAACTTACTGTAAAATGTGTGAATAGTGAGACGTATTTTGTAAACAACAGCCACCAAATTTTGATCAATTTCCTTAAAGTTTAGATGGCAGGCAGGCAGGCCTCGACGTCTAGTTGACAAATATATAATTAAAGTTGGAGGCAGTGACACATACGACACTAATGAGACAAATACAAATACGCACGCTTCTTAATCGGGACTCGAACCCAAAACTCCTCGTATCGTAAGGGTGGCGTGCAACCAACTGTACGACAGGGNCACGCTTCTTAATCGGGACTCGAACCCAAAACTCCTCGTATCGTAAGGGTGGCGTGCAACCAACTGTACGACAGGGTTTGCAAACCTGGAATATTTACAAGACCGTCATTTTGAAAACAAGTATAAAAGTCACTTAAATCATGTAAGTTTACTTGTTAAATCATGTAAGTTTAAATAATGTATTAGGTTGGGGGGGGCATACATACAGGCATACATTAATATGCACAAACTGTTCATTTTTAGCCTGTGTGTGTGTGTTTGCGTGTGTGTGTCCCCTAAAAACTTTTGAATGCATGAACCGAATTTCACCAAACTCGGTATACATATATTACTTAGTAAGGACATCCGACTTTTATAATTTTCGAACACGCCAAGTGCTTACTTTCAAAATGGCGGCAATTTTAAATGTTATGGTGATATTTTGTTATATCTCGGGAACCGTTCAACCGATTTCNTTACTTTCAAAATGGCGGCAATTTTAAATGTTATGGTGATATTTTGTTATATCTCGGGAACCGTTCAACCGATTTAAATCAAATTTTGTGTTGTCAATGCAACTACTCGGCGTATTTACGCCTAATTTGGCACGTGATAATGCTACCATAGGCCATGAATTGATTAGTCACTCATTTCTATGCAAATATTTTAGATTTATTTTATATAAACCATTTGCCCAATTTAGACCAAATTTTGTATACTGAGAGTATATTTTACAAGCCTCATATTTGCAAACAATTGCCACTTTTTCACCCATTTTGTAAGATAGCAGCATATTAAAAATGATGTTTTTAAAGAAAAAAATGACCTAGTCGTACCAAATTTGGCAAAAAATATTGCAGCAAGTTATGTAAACTGGTGTGTTTTATTTGCGTAAGACACTTATTTTCAAAATGGTGGCTATATAGCTATTTAACTTAGTATGCTATATTTTCGAATCTATGTTATCAATTCCAACTTAATTTTGTAAGCTGGCAGTATATATTACAACANCTTAGTATGCTATATTTTCGAATCTATGTTATCAATTCCAACTTAATTTTGTAAGCTGGCAGTATATATTACAACAATGAAATACACTTATACATAACCTCTTTTATCCACCATTTTGTAAAATAGCACCACATGGATGTTAAAGTTGTTGTTATACCTGGGGAAATAAAAAACCATTTTTTACGAGATTTGGCAAAAAATTAATACTACAGTAGGCCATGTAAACTGATATTTTTTAAGTGGGCCAATTAATTATTTTCAACATGGCTGTCATACGAAAATTTAAGATTGGTACACTATATACGAAACCATGTAACGAATTTCAACTTAATTTGGTACGATCGTAGTAACCATTGCAGTCATCAAAAGTGTGTATACAGAGCCACTTTTCCTTCCCCTTTTGTGTATGATAGCAGTACACGAAGAAAATAAGTTTTTATGTCACAACTTGGTGACCATCCCACCTAATTTTGCACACAACAAGTGCTACTGTAGAGCATTTAAACTTAAATGATTTAAGTGACTCTGATTCTTGATTTAAAAAATGGCCGCACTGTAAATATTTCAAGGAAGTAATCACTATCTACAAAAAAACATTAGACTGATTACAACCGAAATTGAGGCTCCTAATCCTACCTCCGTAATGCAGTTGGTTGCATGCCAGTTCACAGCTCGATGGCTTCTCGGTTCGAATCCCGGGTAAGGCACATGCGCATTTGTAATTGTCTCACTAATATTGATTATGTTTCTTATTCCATCTCTAATGACATCTCTATCAAGACGTCAAGGCATGCCTACAATCCACAAATTGTAAGAACTTCATCAACACCATTTGCACCTATACTGAGGCACATGCGCTCATCAGTTCTATCGTTAACTTCTTGTTTTAGTCTACTTTCCAGGGGTACTAAAGCTTATGAAATAATTTTCCTGTCTGTGTTGCTGTGTGTGTANCTTCTTGTTTTAGTCTACTTTCCAGGGGTACTAAAGCTTATGAAATAATTTTCCTGTCTGTGTTGCTGTGTGTGTATGTGTGTGTCCCTAAAAGGTTTTGAACCCGTGAACAGAATTTCCATAAACTCTGAACACATATAGAAGGACATCTGAATTGTATAGTTTTTGACCTCTATAGGTGCTTGCTTTCACAATGGCGACCATTTTAAAATGTAGCTTGTTATGTCGTATCTCGGGAATAATTCAACCTATGTAAACCGAATTTTGTATGTTGGCGGTGCATCGTGTGAATATTGAATTTAGAGATATTGGCCCCCCAATTTTCGTAAGCAAACACCATATGAAAAAAATAAAACCTTTAAGTTATATTTCTAAAACCGCGCAGCCAATTCTAACCAAACTTGGCAAGTAAGTAATGCCATGGTATGTCATGTAAACATACAGATTTAAGTTGATTGGGCTTTTATTTTTTAAATGGCGGCCATACAAATATTTTAGGTTTATTTGGTATATATATCATACCGTTCGACCGATTTCGACTAAGTTTTACATGTTGGAAGTATTTATTAGCTGCATCATATTTGCTAAATACTACTATCCGCCATTTTGTCAAATAGCGCCACACGAATAAATAAAGGTTTTTTCATGTCTCTGGAAACAATAGACCGATTACTGCCAAATTTAGCAGACAAGTAGTTCTATGTCGGGCTGNATGTTTTTTCATATCTCTGGAAACAATAGACCGATTACTGCCAAATTTAGCAGACAAGTAGTTCTATGTCGGGCTATGTATCTTACTCTGTTTTAGTAGGTCGAGCACGCATTTCCAAAATGATGGCCATATAACCATTTTAGCTTGGTATGCTTTTATCGTCGAAACTATGTAATAAATTACAATTTAACTATGTATTATGGTGGTATATATTACAACCATCAAATGTGTCCACACAATCTCTTTTATCAACCATTTGTAATACATCATCACCTGACAAATTAAGATGTTTACGTCATACATCCACAGGAAACATATTTCCAACAATAATAGCAAACAAGTAGCCAAACAGCACGCCATGTTAATATATGTGTTTTGTGTTCGTCAAACGCTTATTTTCAAAATGGCGGTCGTATAAATATTTACCGCGGTGTTTTATATCTACGAAACTGCAAAACAAATTTAATCTTAACTTGTTATGCTGTCATTATATATTATTACGCCATTTTGTAAGATAGCCCCACATGAAAAATAAAATTTTATATCACCTAGAAAAAAAATTAACCCATTCCCACCAAAATTGGCGAAAAAGTTCTACTGTGACAGGTCATATAAATTTGTATTTTTAGAGTAGACCAGGTACTTGTTTTCGGAACGGCGGCTACAACAACACTTTAGCATCGTGTGCTATATCTACGAAACTATGTAATCAATTTTAACCTAATTTTGTATACCNGGCTACAACAACACTTTAGCATCGTGTGCTATATCTACGAAACTATGTAATCAATTTTAACCTAATTTTGTATACCGTATATATGACAATCATCGAATGTGCTAATACATAACCCTTTTGTCCTTCTTTTAGGAAGATCGTCATATGAGAAAAACTAGCTGTGGGCGCGGCTCCGCTCGCGTGGACTACTGAATTATTGGTTTGGTTTTTTTTTAATAAAGTTGAATTTTACTTAGTATTAATTATAAGATATATAATCATTAGACAAATATTTTTAATTTAAACATACTTTTACTTTTCATTTTAATATTTTGCATGAAGTCATTTGTTGATTTTTTTCTTTTTCTAATCTAAAGACATATGTTTTATCGCAGGGCCTCTTTGTACACAACATTTCTCGTTTTTTTTATTGGTAAAACGCTTATTAGTATTTTTCTGTTATGGATATATATATGCTACTGCGGAATTTTTCTTTAGGTATTTTTATTCTACACAATTCTTTTCTACATGACATTGTTCCATCTTTAACGGTTTAGACAACGTATTGCAAGAGAGCGCGCTGGCGACAAACTTTTTTCGACTTGATTCACTATTATCGTCACTGATTATTTCTTATGTTACTTTACGTAACAAAATACAAACTAAAACCTGGCCAGAGAACATAGCCATGAATTAAAAAAAAAACCACGTAAGTCGGATACGTGGTTCTCGAGCGATAAGCGCACTAACAGACAGACAGACAGACAGACAGAGAGACGTTGAGTTTTATAATATGTATAGATCTGGAAGATAAATCCACCGATTCCCGCCCAACTGTACACAAGGGTAGTGCTGCAGTGGGTTATGTAAAACCGTGCTTTACGTGCGCCAGGCCATTTTTTAATGGCGTTAATATAAATAATTTAGTTTAGTATGTTAAATATATTAAACAATTCAACCAAATGTGTATACTATCCGTATTCATTAGAAGATAGAAGCTTGCAGATATCCTTTTTTGTCGGTAATTTTGCAGACTAGTGCTAGGCGGGAAGACTGAACATTTTGCCATATTTCCGGAACAATTAAACTAACTTTAACCAAATTACGCACACCATTAGTGCTACAGAAGGGCTTGTAAACTTACATGATTTAATTGGGGTCATACATTGATTGTCATTATGTTTGTCATTTCTATTGAAAAAATGAGCCAAATTCAACGAAACATTTTATACTGACAGTATCTATTAGAAGCATCGTATTAAGAACTTTTTTTATGAAGTTTTCTAAGTTATCAGCAAATAAGAAAATAAAATTGTTATGCTACATCTCAGGGACCAATCAAGCTGTTTTCGCCCAATTCTTCACTCAAGTATGGTAATCCATGCACACTTGTGTGTTTTAAGTGGCTCAGACACTTATTTTGAAAATGACGGTCTTGCAAATATTTCAGATTAGTAAACCCTATCATTCAGACAGAATATTAGACTGATTTTCCGCTCCGAATACGATCTTCGTAATGCAGTTCATTGCGCGCTACCTTATGGCAGGACGTTTCCTGGGTTCGAGTCCCGGGTAAGGCACATGTGTCTCACTACTGTTACATGTGTTTCTGGTTTCATCTCTGATGACACTGCTGTTGACGAGACGTCAGGATCTACCATCTACGCTTTTAACTAATTCATCTTAGTAATATTATAAATGCGAAAGTCTGTGTGTGTGTGTATGTGTGTGTGTGTGTGTCTGTGTGTGTTTGTTACCACTAAGCTCCATAACGGCTGAACGGATTTTGTTGAAATTTGCTATGTAGGTACTTTAGGTCCTGGAATAGGAAATAGGATACTTTTTATTCCGGAAAATTGTACGCTTCCTGTGGAATAACAACAAAACTTAATTCTGCAACAACTGGGAACGTGACCGAAGTATTTTTTCCTCTGGTGTCACAGTTTATCAGGCCGCCCAAGGACCTCTGAAATGGCTTAACGACTGCTATCAATCGATAACAACCGGGACCGAATATTTAAGGTGCCCTCCGAAGCCCGTAAGCGATCAGATGTTATGCCACTAAACGGTCACCCATCCAAATGTGGGCCGCTGGGAACGTTGCTTACCTTTGGTGATCGATTAAAAACCTCAACCAAGCTACAACTTGATGAAACGCACGTTTTGATTTTCATACATCGACGCTGGAAAGCGGAAATGTGTTAACTACGCGATAGTTGCACAAATACACTCCAAAAACATTGCCCTACTTCTTGGCTATCGGGTAAAAAATATTTCCTTCCTTTTGGGTTGCCGTAATCACTTAAGAACATAGGCCAACAAAGCATAATTTTATAATTCTGTTTTCACATAAATGAATTGCCTTTTCCCAATTTATTTATTAGTGCATCACTGTAAAACTCAGTTGTGCCCGGGTGAAGTCGGGTCGGTTCGCTAGTTACAAATGATTTACACCCATGTAGAGGAAAGTAGGTTCATTAGTCATATCAGTAACTTCTTGTTAAAACTCGGCTTCACCGTTTTAGCAGAAATTCTTCGTTTTAGTGTCATTATTTCAGTTTCAGAGGTATTATTGGAAATGTTTGATTATGGAAAAATTGCAATTTACTAGTTAAATGCTTTTGTATCTAATTTGCACTGTGTGTTATTTTCTACTTGCAAAAAGGCAGGAACTTAGAACTTATTGATAAAATGAAAATATGTTCTCGACTTTTCACAACTATCAGATAACACAAAATTAAAATTCAGCACAAAAGCTCGCAAGACCTCGTTGTTAAGAGCCGCCCAAATCTCTCTACTAAACTCAGCAAAAAAATATTAAACAGCTCTTACAATGTAGGTTTTCTATAGCCGTACATTGTCAGTAATTACTATAAATCCGAAATTATGAGGCGAAAACGAAGAATTTCTGCAAAAGCGGTGAAGCTGAGTCTTAAGAAATAGATTTTATACGAGGGGATTTCTTCAAAACATCCTTCGTCCGCGGAAAGTTTGTCAAGTTGAAGGGACCCATCTTGGTAGGGTACCCGTCAGTAGCCCTAAAGTTTGCGGTGTATTATCCCAGCCTCCTGTGGATTCCTTCGACCACTCTACCCTCTTCCTGCAAAAAACATCTACCTGGTTATTTCGTCGTTTTTGACCTGTGGCAAATACAAAGCGGTCGTTCTTCCTAGCGGCGAAACTTTCCCCGCGAAACTTTCTCTCTGTTAGAAAATGGCCGTGTCGTGTGTGTGCGTGTATACAATCCGTGGGCCTGGCCAGTGTCNGCGAAACTTTCTCTCTGTTAGAAAATGGCCGTGTCGTGTGTGTGCGTGTATACAATCCGTGGGCCTGGCCAGTGTCGTTGACCAGACTTGTCGTGACCTTGGCCCGTATGCGGCTGGCGAGGTGTATCGTGTTCCTTCGCCTCGTCCCTCTGCCGCGCCGGCGCTGTTCTCGGCGTGCCCGTGCTGCTGAGGGGAAGCAGCTTTCTCGCCAGCACGGCCCTGTGAGCCGGGTCACTGACCTGCACGCATGTCCTCGTGGAAGCCGCTCGCGCAGGCCGAGAACAGCCCCTGCTACTCGCCGCAGCTCTCCTCTGTATCGCGGCAAGTGATCAACAAGACGGGCCACAATCTACTGATTCCTCATGTGCGAGGTTTTCCTCAAGACCTAGCGAAAGTAATCCTACACCAATCACCTGTATTCTCCACGGTCTTCTCCCTGGTATACCCAGTGTTTCCGCGGGAAGCGGACATGCGTTAAGAACTGATAGTACGGACCATTCTGGAGGGAAAACGTCCATAAACATAGGCTCTATTCGCAAAGGTGTCCGTTGTACGGTCGCGGCCGTGCTTTTGCTTGGCCACTGCGGTCACCTGACCTAGCTCTGCTATATTATTGTTTGTGGGGTTGGTCGAAGACCAAAGTTTACAGGCAAAAAAACCGCAAACAAGGGAGGAATTGCTTGCTCGCGTGTTAAAGAAGAATGTNGGCCGTGCTTTTGCTTGGCCACTGCGGTCACCTGACCTAGCTCTGCTATATTATTGTTTGTGGGGTTGGTCGAAGACCAAAGTTTACAGGCAAAAAAACCGCAAACAAGGGAGGAATTGCTTGCTCGCGTGTTAAAGAAGAATGTGGACACCAGCTTCGATTAACAACACAGCATCTGACTACACGAGATGCAAACATTATACTGGTCCATACTATCACCTCTTGATGTATGTCCGTTTCTACCTGAAACATCTGGTATATGGTCCGTGAGCTTATTCTGCTGAACAGGAGACTGCAACTTCGCCATAACAACCGCCTTGCTCCTGAAGTGATACACCCTGCATTTACTTCACAAAAAAAAATACTGCCAACATACGTTTTCAATCACAAATACATATTTATTTTAGACAATGCTAAAATGTATCGGTGGCCACGCCCCTGGATTCTGATTGGCCATACCCGAACAGGAGTTGGCGAGCTAAACTCTTTGGCCTTCACAATTTTCTAAGAGCGGCCATAAAACTTGGCGTTTGTCTGGGCGAGTCAAAGTAACAGCTCTCTGCGAGTGTCGCCATTCCACCGAGGAGTGCTAAATGTGCACGCCCCTGACTTAGAAAGCATCTAATTTTCTTCTAGTTCCAACTAAGTAACAATTATAAATGTGGTCCTTAAAAACATGCCATCATTATGTTTATTTTTAAATACACATTGAAATTACACTTGAATGGTGACTTTGTCCATTCTGACGGACAGTGTGACCAACCCACTCACTACGTCAGGCAGTGAATGCTCTCGTTTGGAAAGTATTGTATCAGCTGATGGATTTCTGCGGGATGCATGTTGGCGATTTTGATGATGGTTTGGAAGAAAATAGCATCAGAACTAAAAGTTGTAATTTAAAATAAACATAATAATTTATTACTTATTCCGCAAGAATAATCAAAATTTATGCTAAGCAAAAGAGCCTGCTTCAACATTAGCATGATTTGATAACCCTATATTTCAAGGAAATTAGACTAAACAAGTGTTGGTCAGTGACAAGTAGGCTAAAACAAGAAGATAACGATAGAACTGATGAGCGCATGTTCCTCAATAAAGGTGCAAACGGTGTTGATGAAGTTCTTACAATTTGTGGATTGTAGGCATGCCTTGACGTCGTGATAGAGATGGCATTACAGATGGAATAAGAAACATAATCAATATTAGTGAGACAATTACAAATGCGCATGTGTCTTACCCGGGATTCGAACCGAGAAGTCATAGGGATGTGAACTGGCATGCAACCAACTGCATTACGGAGGTAGGATTAGGAGCCTCAATTTCGGTTGTAATCAGTCTAATGTTTTTTCGTAGATAGTGATTACTTCCTTGAAATATTTACAGTGCAGCCATTTTTTAAATCAAGAATCAGAGTGACTTAAATCGTTTAAGTTTCAATGCCCCACAGTAGCACTAGCCGTATGCAAAATTAGATAGGATGGTCACCAAGTTGTGACATAAAAACTTATTTTCTTCATGTACTGCTATCATACACAATAGGGGAAGGAAAAGTGGCTGTGTATACACACTTTTTATGGCTGCAATAGTTACTACGATCGTACCAAATAAAGTTGAAATTCGTTACATGGTTTCGTACACTGAAGAGCCAAAAAAACTGGTACACCTGCCTAATATCGTGTAGGGCCCCCACGAGCACGTAGAAGTGCTGCAAGACGACGTGCCATGGACTCGACAAACGTCTGAAGGTATGCAGGAGGCAATTCACACCATGAATCCTGCAGGGCAGTCCTCAAATATNTGGACACCAGCTTCGATTAACAACACAGCATCTGACTACACGAGATGCAAACATTATACTGGTCCATACTATCACATCTTGATGTATGTCCGTTTCTACCTGAAACATCTGGTATATGGTCCGTGAGCTTATTCTGCTGAACAGGAGACTGCAACTTCGCCATAACAACCGCCTTGCTCCTGAAGTGATACACCCTGCATTTACTTCCCAAAAAAAATTACTGCCAATATACGTTTTCAATCACAAATACATATTTATTTTAGACAATGCTAAAATGTATCGGTGGCCACGCCCCTGGATTCTGATTGGCCATACCCGAACAGGAGTTGGCGAGCTAAACTCTTTGGCCTTCACAATTTTCTAAGAGCGGCCATAAAACTTGGCGTTTGTCTGGGCGAGTCAAAGTAACAGCTCTCTGCAAGTGTCGCCATTCCACCGAGGAGTGCTAAATGTGCACGCCCCTGACTTAGAAAGCATCTAATTTTCTTCTAGTTCCAACTAAGTAACAATTATAAATGTGGTCCTTAAAAACATGCCATCATTATGTTTATTTTTAAATACACATTGAAATTACACTTGAATGGTGACTTTGTCCATTCTGACGGACAGTGTGACCAACCCACACTGTCCATTCTGACGGACAGTGTGACCAACCCACACTGTCCATTCTGACGGACAGTGTGACCAACCCACACTGTCCATTCTGACGGACAGTGTGACCAACCCACACTGTCCATTCTGACGGACAGTGTGACCAACCCACACTGTCCATTCTGACGGACAGTGTGACCAACCCACACTGTCCATTCTGACGGACAGTGTGACCAACCCACACTGTCCATTCTGACGGACAGTGTGACCAACCCACACTGTCCATTCTGACGGACAGTGTGACCAACCCACACTGTCCATTCTGACGGACAGTGTGACCAACCCACACTGTCCATTCTGACGGACAGTGTGACCAACCCACACACTACGTCAGGCAGTGAATGCTCTCGTTTGGAAAGTATTGTATCAGCTGATGAATTGCTGCGGGATGCATTTTGTTAAGTTGGCGATTTTGAGGATGGCTTGGAAGAAAATAGTACTCAGAACTAAAAGTTGTAATTTAAAATAAACATAATAATTTATTACTTATTCCGCAAGAATAATCAAAATTTATGCTAAGCAAAAGAGCCTGCTTCAACATTAGCATGATTTGATAACCCTATATTTCAAGGAAATTAGACTAAACAAGTGTTGGTCAGTGACAAGTAGGCTAAAACAAGAAGATAACGATAGAACTGATGAGCGCATGTTCCTCAATAAAGGTGCAAACGGTGTTGATGAAGTTCTTACAATTTGTGGATTGTAGGCATGCCTTGACGTCTTGATAGAGATGGCATTACAGATGGAATAAGAAACATAATCAATATTAGTGAGACAATTACAAATGCGCATGTGTCTTACCCGGGATTCGAACCGAGAAGTCATAGGGATGTGAACTGGCATGCAACCAACTGCATTACGGAGGTAGGATTAGGAGCCTCAATTTCGGTTGTAATCAGTCTAATGTTTTTTCGTAGATAGTGATTACTTCCTTGAAATATTTACAGTGCAGCCATTTTTTAAATCAAGAATCAGAGTGACTTAAATCGTTTAAGTTTCAATGCCCCACAGTAGCACTAGCCGTATGCAAAATTAGATAGGATGGTCACCAAGTTGTGACATAAAAACTTATTCTCTTCATGTACTGCTATCATACACAATAGGGGAAGGAAAAGTGGCTGTGTAAACACACTTTTTATGGCTGCAATAGTTACTACGATCGTACCAAATAAAGTTGAAATTCGTTACATGATTTCGTACACTGAAGAGCCAAAAAAACTGGTACACCTGCCTAATATCGTGTAGGGCCCCCACGAGCACGTAGAAGTGCTGCAAGACGACGTGTCATGGACTCGACAAACGTCTGAAGGTATGCAGGAGGCAATTCACACCATGAATCCTGCAGGGCAGTCCTCAAATATTAGACCTGCGCGTAACAGGGGCTCGTGCGCGAGGCGAGAGGTCAAATGCGTAACAATATGGTTGAATATTGTAATGCTGCATGTAACAAAAATAATTTACAGCTTACTTAAATGGTAAAAACGTCATTGATAGATATAATGTGAGTGGAAAAAACTAACGAACATAAATAAAGTGTTCGCCCTGCCACCTATAGCACGTCAATGGAACTACGCTCGCCAACAGAGGATCAGCATTCATTGTAGCAACGCAGAGAGCGACGACCGGCACTATAGTCGGCATCAGCAGTCAGCATCAGCCCATTGTATCATAAGCTTAAGTATTCCCTTCCGACAAAAAAAAATAGCTACTTTACAACTATCGGCTCCAGAGAGCTTCTCGGTATATATGCTAGGATTGATACGAAGATCGAGTGACATCACGAGTGAAGTCTGAATGTATCAACTGCTCACAAGCAGTCGGCGGGCTAGAATTTCATAGTAAATCAATATGGTGGTCGTCGCTATTAAATGTGGCCATATATTTGAATGATGTGGAAATAAATATTGTTTACTACAAAATCAGTGCCGTGCATGTTTTCGTGTTGTACGGAGTTATAAGCATTTAAGTTACGAATAATCACGAAAATCTTCGTTATAATTATTACAAACGTGCATTACACACGTCCGCCCTTCTTAAACATTGTGCACAACTTAGTACAGACTATTTTATGTGCGGAAAATTATTGCAACCGCATAAATGTACGTGTACTTCATTGTCAATATTTATTCAATAAGCTATTACTGTTATACTACACCCGCATTGATAAACATTTCTTTGTTCCACACGCAGCGTGTGTTTGACGGGCGAGTGGTTAAGTCACTGTAAGCGCCACAAGTTGTGGCGTCTCGCCTCGCTAGATGCCTGCGCTTGGACCAACGGCACGGCCCGGTCGGAGGGTGCTGATATTAGTAACGGCCCGGCTGTGTACAAATGGTTACAAAAACATCAGCAAACTCGCAGCTGTTTATACGGAGACTGATGTTCTTCGCACGGCATCTCGCTGCGGCAGACTGCACGCGCAGCTACCTCTCCCCTCGCCGGCCGTGCCCCGCTCATCATAAATTTAACCGCCACCAGTTGTGGCACCAGCGTTGCCAACCGATCCTGATCGTACAGGTACGATAATTTCGTGGTGTGTACGATCTACGATCCAAACTTCGGATCGTACGCCAACTGTACGATCGCCGACCCGGTTCATTTTTACCTTTTAAGAGCTGTCACTGCATTTATATAAGAGTCTATTAAACCTGCAGTAACCGCATTGCTGACTCGATTTTCTTCCATTTTTAAAATCTCTCATAAGTTAAAATATTTAATTTACTTATTAGATTATTTAAATAAATTCTAAAGTTTTGCAAATTTTCTTGTGGTTTTACTGAGAATGTATCAGTTATGTTAGTACTGCCTGACATTTTGTTGGTAAACCGGAGTTTTGATGTAATCTTAAGTAAAAGCCATAATAAAATTGTTTGTGCTTTTTTTATCCTGGAAGTGGTTTGTAGGATCTTTGCAAGAAAACTGTACGTTGCTGGGATTACGAAAGGCTGGCAACGCTGTGCGGCTTGGCAAAGCTGTGCGGCTTGCTCGTGCGTGCAGGTAAACTCCCGGCCTCGCACCGTGGCGCGAGCGACTATTGTCCATTCTGACAGACAGTGTGACCAACCTGCACACTACGAAAGCAGTAAATGCTCTCGTTTGGAAAGTATTGTATCAGCTGATGAATTGCTGCGGGATGCATTTTGTTAAGTTGGCGATTTTGAGGATGGCTTGGAAGAAAATAGTACTCAGAACTAAAAGTTGTAATTTAAAATTTTGATCATACTTACAACATTTATGGTTTAAATTATGTTTTTAATGCAATTTTTTTTTCTTTAGGAGAATGGATTTAAACATGTTTAGCACTTATGACAGAGCATGTCGACACGTAAGGATAGTAAACTCTTCCAGCCCGGTCGACACCGTTGTGCATGTGTTTTTTTTCTCATCGAGTTTATTCGAGTATCTTGTTGGTGTTGTCGGAATATTTTATCGGATGTTAACTATTTTGTTTATTTGCTTTCTTTAAGCATAGTTGGTTGTAGGTACCGTTGCAGTGTGTTTTCTTGAGTGAAATGTGGTATTAATCGGCACGTGTTTACGCTTCGTAAAACTGCTCGTTCCGCCATTTTCCTTCACCGCCTTCCGCAATGAAGCGACACGAATATAATTTACGTTTCTAAGTTTAAGTTTGTTGGTTTCAGGAAACGTGCGCAGTGTTGGTTTTACTGAATTATTCTGCAAGTAAATTATTTAATGCTAGTGACAGAACAAACATGATTTTAGTGAAGAAAACTTGCAAGGATTCCCATAGAAAACACGTGTTCAAGAGGTTGTGATTTTACAAACAGTAAGTCTGCGTGTTTTGTAAATAATGTATTTGTAAACCATTACTATAATTATTGAAAAGCACGTGGCCTGGAAAACAGCACTTTTAACACTTTTGTAGTGTGTAAATATTATTTATTTGCCTATATCGTAAACTTAGCAATGTAAGGTTAACGTCGGTCGAAGTGTATATATGTATATATATATATATATATATATATATATATATATATATGTGTGTGTGTGTGTGTGTGTATAGCTGTATATGTACGAATACAAACAGTGACGTATGTATCGCGTTTTGTTTTTTCAGTGAGTATCGAAGTTATATTTCCGTAATAGCAAAAGTTTTAACTTCCCCGTCGAAACAATAGTCAACTCAAAATGCCACACACTCGTAAGAATCTCAAAACCATGCCGTTTCACGAAATACGTTAAACTAAAGCCCCCCCCCCTTCCCCTCACTATTTTTTTTCCCGCGAAATAAAATAAACAGAACCCCAACAAACTTAACTCTTGGCAATTACAAAAACAAAACCGGTAGGATTGCCAACCTAGCTAAAATATCCTACATTGATTACTGGACGGAAGTTAGCTGACGTCAGTCTTTCAGTGCCTGCCGTGACAGGAAACACGAGGAAAATGCAAGTGTTCATTGGACTGAAACATTTGTTTTCAAACGTTTTTTTCTTCACAGACAAAACAGCTATGGTGGAAGGATACATTGTGGCCGCCCTACTTTCCTAGAACTGTCAAAATGTACCCCACTTACATGAAACGGACAATATAGTCAATACTGTATAAGAAGGCCACTTTCTGACAGGTCTTCGAAAGTAGTGCCACTGTTTACATCTGACTACATCTGACTATGTATCCTTCCGCCATCAGCTGAACCGTCAAGGCGGGGCTGTATTTTTTATCAACACGCTGTCAGCTAATCCATTTGTCATTGTACTGTATGCTAAACAAATTTTAAGATACTTTAAGACTGACACCTGTCTAAAAAAATAAGTAGTTTATAAAAGTAAAAATGTAAAATGTTGCAAATAATTAAACACTTGCTAACCCTTTTTTAATTTGTCCAAGATAGTGAATTTGGGTTAACATTTGCGAGATGGTCTGTTGTATCTATTATCACACTTTGGACGTTATAGCTAATATATTCGAGTTGGAAATATGTGACGTGGAATAACGTTAGAGTTGCTTAAAACCGATTCACGCGTGTGCCAATTTCTACGGAAACAAGGAGATGGGTTTCGAGAGAACAATATGGCGTATAATTTACGTAGACGAACGATTACCGGCTGAATATATATTACATGTACTCCAAATCGTTGTACATGAAATATATGTTACTTTAACAATTATGCAGAGCTCGTGGAAAAATATAACTATTGGCATCTGTTTGTAAATCCTTTATATATCGTACAGGAAAGCGGTTCATTTCTGGCTGGTAATAGCTCGCATGATATCTCACAGATGGCGCGCAAAGCACATCACGGTGAAGTTTGAGCCGCTCTTTTTGGATAACAGATAGCGTATTTTTGAAAGTTGATAGTTCTTATATTATGGGCTGGAAATATATTTCAAATTCGTGTCGTTTCGTCAAATTATTAGAAAAAATAATTCAACAATATTATGCAATATGTCTGTATGCTTTTGGAATTAATATCAAGGACGTGTTGAAAGCGAGGTTGGAGAGGGATGATACGACCCGAAAAAGTTTTCTGAAGTTAGCACAACTTCAGAAAATTTTTCCACGTCGTATCGTTTTATTGTGCATTTCCTTTTGAACACCTATACATTACCACATTATCACGAAGTTTAGTTTTTAACACTAACAACCATTGTTTTGTGACCTTGTAAAATAAAATGCATTAATAAATGTAAGAACTCTTTCTTATCCGCGTATTTTCTGCTTTTGTGATGTGCATCGGCAGTGCACTCAGAATAGCCAACGTAATTTTAACTTTTGTTCGTTCGTGCATCAGCTGATACAGGATTTTGTAAATGGCACTTTGTTTGTTTCGTATACATCAAGTTGCCACTCACTGACTGTCAGAAAGTGGCCTTCTTATACCGTATGGAGTATGGACCATACCTGTAGCTGCGACTGCCCGACGTAAGGCGGTGTCCTGCACATACCGCTTGCACCGCCCTCAGCACAGCCCACGTCCCTCAGCACACACTGGTGAAAAGGTTTCGCTGAATCTAACTAAGTTTCTTTGGCGCGACGAAACATATTGTTTGTCCAGGGGCAACGAAATATTTTGTTGCTGAAACCAAATTATTTCGCTGTTCATATTTGGTTGCCCCAAACTAAGATTTTGTTGGTGCGACTGAAGATTTGTTTGGCTCTGCGTACATTAAGCAGTGTCCGTTAATATAAAAAAAAATTCCAATTCCGACCAAGATTCGAACCATGATCTTCTGCGTCTGAGCGTTCAACAACCCCAGCTACAGTGACTATTGAAGGGATAGGATTGTTCAAAATAAAGACGTTTCGATAACTCGACAACGTGCGCAAATAAGTATTTCAAGTTTTACATCTTTACTTTCTAATTTCCTGTTTAACTTGTTTTATTAGGATGTTTATACCATTATTGCGCATCAATAACGGCACTGACAAACACTGTCACTATCCCAACTGTCACAACAGATACAAACAAACTCTCGAGCTGTATTTTCGAACGAAGGCAATCAAATGAGAGGTCAAACAAATACGTACTATTATAATTTGTTGACAGTCTAATTCATTTAGGCCCAACACAGATTATTATTTTTTTTGTTCAAGCATGAATTTTGTTAGATGAACAAAATTAATTTGGATGTTTTTCACGTTTTGTTTACACAACCAAATATTTTGTTAGGGAAACATATTTTTGGCCCTTCGCAAACGAATATTTCGTTGGCTGGAACAAATGCTTCCCTGAGTGCAGTGTCAGTATGGGCGTATCTGCAGCCAGCACGGCGAGTCTGCTGAAGCACGCTGGGCCGGCTGTACCCACGCACTACACCTCGCACACACCTTGTACGCACGTCTTCAACATCCAGTTGCCCATACCAAGTGCGACTGTCAAAGTCATGTGGTCAACACTATCAAACCTCTGGTTTACATTTGAATTTTCAGCAGAGCCGCTTTTACATACGAATGACCTACGTTGACTAAACTGAGTGCATTCTGGTTGCATTAAAGTAGGTTAGACGAAATGCGCAAACATGTCGAAGCACTTGGTTATATACACACTGTTTTAACCTCAAATCCTATCCACGTTGTTTACGACAGTGCTACTGGCAGAGAAGCAGGGATGTAGGGGAAGCGGGACAGTGCTACTGGCAGAGAAGCAGGGATGCAGTGGAAGTGGGACAGTGCTACTGGCAGAGAAGCAGGGATGTAGTGGAAGCAGGGCTGTGCTTCTGACAGAGAAGCAGGGATGTAGTGGAAGCGGAGTGACGATCAAGCACTAGTCTTGGTGTCCGGAAAAAGAAATTAAAATGTCTTCCTGTATAACACATACACGCGCACACAGATCCAAATGGGCAGAGTAAGAGTGAACCTTCTGAAATTCGGGTATTTTACGCTGTTCCGTACTGTATGCGTGAACGAAGAGATGTTAGATGTCTGTGCAGTCATCCAGTGACAGCAAGTGAATATGGTTCTCTAATGGTTTTTCTAAACAATTAATACTCACGTGGCATGTGTCAGGAAGTAATAGACAGAATTTATCTTTTACTTTTCCTTTAAGGGTGTTCAACACATTTTAGCTTATAACGTTGTATTTATGTGAAACAGTAGTCAAATTATAGACGGCATAATTGTCATACACAATCAAACAGCGAAACCAGTGATTATTAATACTTCATCAGTGTCTATTAAATTACTATTAGAAGTGATATATTTGATATCGCAGTGCAAGTATTAACATTCAAGCCTGTATCACTTGTCCATCCATTCCTACCTAGTTTCAGCTGAGATGCCGCCTGTATTTCCGGTATGTAATGCTCTGGAGCGTACCGAGCGCTCCCGTACATATCTCCTCTCTATCTTCTGTCTACTGTCGACCCTCCGGCCACGGTGGTATTTATAGTGGCACGCGTGATGGTCCAGAATCTTCTTCACATGTCAGTTTGCGCCGAGGGAGGAGATTGCCAGAAAGTTCATGCAATAATCCGCCAGCGACGTCTCCGGAAGGGTGACGCTAGTCCAGGTAGAGGCTCCTCACGGTAAAGCAAGCACTTTTGAAATCAACCTTTGAGGAATTTCACAGCTCCTACGTGCGTATATTTTAGCGGGCACTCTGACTTGTATGCGCCCAACAAAGTTGGCAACAATGGAGGGAAAGTAGTTCCATGTTTTAATGTTTAATTAAATGTGTTAGATAAACACTTGTGGATACAGAGATTACTTCGCTTGCGTTCTGTTTCCTTAACCGCATACAATTGTGGGAATTAGCAAATGTTTAAAACCTTTTCTTGTATAATAATTTTACAGTTAAGTAAGGCTTTCAAAAGTCGTCAGTTTATCGTGAAGGGGGTTATAGGTGCGAATCATCCCGCCCGCCAGGCGACGTAATGGCGGCCGACTATGGTGACTCACCCCCTCCTCCCACCAAAGTGGGTCAGCCGTACGAAGTCAGCGCCCCGCACCAGGGTCCGCGCACAACAATACTACTCCAATACTAACAATATCCACCTACACACTCATTGTCCAGGACTATTTCACTCATACATGGAACATTAAGGCAGTAAATATTCTGCGATCACTGTGGAATGTGAATATGCTTTTGTTAATTTGTTAAGGACCCACCCAGTGACAGTTAAATTCATCTGTGGTATAAAGTGTTCAGTGAAATAGGTTGTTTGTGTATGTGAAAGTTTCAACTGGTAGTCCTATCAATCCTAAAAGAAAACGTGATAAGAGTTTGCACAAGTTTCCTATGCAGGACTAAGAAATAGTCCGCCCAGGCAGCTAGATACCGACTTGCAATTACTGCAGTATCTATCCGATGATGTTCACGGGCGTCGATATGACTTTTATGTACATACGGTTGCTGGAAATGATGGCCGCTGGTGAAACTTTTGGGGACACGATTCTTTTCGATTAAGCTTATATTTGATACCAAAGGGGGTTGGTGATGATTTGTGGAGGGGGTTACCTTCTATAATTAATCTGTGTTCTGTGATGAGTGATTACTTATGAGCAAAGAAAACTAGTGAGTTTTCTTCAAATTGTCTGAAATAAATTGTTAATAGATACCACTGCTTATTTTAAAAAATGTATGTAAAATATATTCGTGGGTGATTTATAATAATTCGCATAAAACATATTTATTTTAGGAGTTTTGCAAAACAGATTTTCAGTAGTCTGGACCTTTACTGACGTTTGTATTGTGTATTGGTGATTTCGTTAAATGAGCGGATGCTTAAAAATCAAGTGCTCAAGTTTTCAATTGTGTAAATCCCTTCAGACGTTACGGCATTCAGCGACTGCGGTAGCCTTCATGAAACACACTACAAGATAATGAATGCTAGCTGCAGAGTTCTTGCTCGCCACGAGTTGGCCACAGTTGCTTGCCGGTCCACCAGAAATTAAACAACTGTTGCTGTTTTCCAGAAAACTAAATGTTGTGCAGCTGACGGGAACATTAAGGCCCGTCCACACAGGGCGAGCAACCGAGCAGAATGCTCGCGAACGTTCGGCAAACGCTCGTCAGTGTTCCCGTGGTCATGGGCGACGATCTGATAACTGCTGCTGCAGTCTACATATCCATAGGTAGTCTAAAAATGAAGGAGAAACGTAAACATAAACTATGTCGTTTTTAGGTTAAAAAAAAAAAAAAAAAAAAAGCCAGGTGTAGAGGTTCTGGCATATTAAACTAATTGAAAATTGAAGATACAGGAAGATTTATAAATCTTTATCCTATGTCAAGTCAAAACTTCGAGTACCTAGTACAGTTAATTGGGCCTGCCATCGTGAAGAACGTTACCAACTTTAGAAGAAGTATTCCTGTCAACGAAAGGTTTGCTTACAGACTGAGGTTCTTAGCAGCTGGAGATTCCTTTGTTAGCCTCGTATACTTATTCGGAATTTCGAAACAGTGCGTTTCGACAATAGTGATCGACGTCTGCAAGGCCCTAGTTCAAGTGTTGACTGATTCGGTTAAGGTGAGTTTAAACACATGACATTTATTTGTACATTCTGTCTACGGTACGGTATGTATACATACATATGATGTGTGATTCAATACTGCAGAGTTAAAATAACTTGCAAAATATGTGTACCAGAGCTTTCAGCGCAACTTTAAGTCGAGGAAAGAGGATTCGGAACCGCCGATAAAGTCTTAAACAAATGGGCTCTGAAATTTACTGCAGAATATAAGTCTGCATTTTATTTTAATATAGATTACAAGTCAATTGAAGCACTTGCTTCGGATATACGTTTAGAGGACGAGGCACAATGCAAGAATTTAAGGAAACATTTCTTTTCACATGTAATTTCAAAGTATAAAATGACAAATGGAAATAAGTTAACGCGACATACTCAGTTCTCTCCTGACTCGATGTACTACATCTACTCTACTAAGAATAATACATGATAAATAACATGAATATAATAAAATATTTTAATATAAACAAAATAAATATTACATGAACATGAATACTGTAGAATGCATGTTTAATTGCATTCGATAAATGAAGTGAGCAGCGTCGGAATTTCAGTCAATGGACAATTCTCACCATTGCGTTCTTCTCCACCATGAGAATCAGATGAAGGTAATTGTTGGTATGATCTAGAACAGCTCCAGTCGATTGCAAGGCACTTGTTTCCGGAGGAGTGGTCCAACTTGGATGTGGGCGAGACGTAGAGGCAGTAGTGCTGAAGCTATTGTAGTCTTGTCCTTCATTTACAAAACTATCGTATTTCTCCATTTCAGCACGAATAATCACATTGCTTATTTCGTTCATTATAATAACTTGGACTCGGTCATTAAATTTGCTTAGTTTCATCGCAATGTGATCACCAAATTTTGAGCATTCGCCCTTCTTGGAAAGATTCTTGAGGATTTCAAAGGCTGCGTCGACATGGGGGTGTTCTTTAAGGGTCTCTGAATTTCATTTTTTTGTCTGTGTGTTTCTTTGGAGACACAAATAGTTTGCTTATTTTACTGGTTAGCTGTAAGGCAGGAGCTCTGCGTGTTTCACAGCTCTCGTTATCCTGGCTCACTGGGTCGCCAGCTTCTCTCTCCCTTGCTGGAACTGTTTCCTCGGAATCTTCATGTGATTCTGCATCCTGGAGAAACCCCGATTTGTTAATAAAACAAAACTGAAATGCATACACAGATATAATACATCTATGTGTACGTGGAATGATTTATGGTAAAATAAGTAATCTTCACATTCTGTTAAATGTACTGTAATTTCAATTTCGAACTATTTCCAATGATATTTTATGTACTGTAATAGGAAACTGTCGAAATAGTGCCTTGTACATTATAATCGTATTAATATTGCCTGTCCTAGTGACATACTGCACATGAAACGTCCACATATTAATCCTCGTGGAAGAAACATTCGTGCAGTAATTAAACTCGCTGAAAATTGTGGACTAGGCTTGCTTGATATATAAGCTATCAAAGTTTTTACATCTAAAAAGGATACATTCCGCAATTTATATTGTATTTGTAAATACAATTAGACTTCTTTGACGAGTTGTCACTTATTTCAAAAAAGCCCGTACCACATTTTTATTAACGTAAACAAAAAAATAATTTTTACATAGTTTGTCTATTAGTCATATGCATGTCAAAAACAGTATTTTACACTACCTCTTAGAACATGAATGCATATTATATTTATTACTATGTACTTCTATTAATTACAGTTATCGCATGATGTTTCTTCATTTCAGCCGCCACCAACACCTGAGGAATGGCTACAGATTGCAAGAACGTGTGAAGAGAAATCGAATTATCCCCACTGTCTTGGTGCGCTCGGTGGCAAACATGTCGCTTTGCAGGCCCAATTTAACACTAGTAGTGACTACTTCAACTGTCAAGATGATTTTGGTATTGTGTTTACTTTGGTGGACGGAGATTACAATTGTCTTGTCACTGATATCGGCAGCCAAGGACGAATTTTTGATCGAAGAATTTTTTTTAAAATTCAAAGCTGTGGCAGCTTTTGGATGGAAAAAAAATTGTACTTTCCAGAGCCTATACCACTTCAAGATCGATAGATGATGTACCGTATGTTTTTTGTAGGCGATGAAGCCTCGCTCTTACAGAAAATGTCACGAAACTATACTCAGGTGGTCATAAAAGAGGTACCAGAGAGAGAATTTACAATTACAGACATAACAGAATGCGTAGAGTGCTATCAGCAGTATTCAGTGTACTGAGAAAACCGATGCTATTACAGCCACAGAAAACTACGGCTGTAGTAGCATCTGCAGTATACTTGCACAATTTCGTACGGAAAAGTAACAGTTCTGTAAATATTAACACTCCAAGTGGAACCCTTGATGTGGACGAGAATGGATTGTTCGTTCCAGGTAAATGGCGACAAGAAACACAAGGCATCTCTTGGCTTTATTTACGGAAAATTCCAAGAAGATGAGGAGGGCCTGCACTCGAAATTAGAAACGAATTCGCAGAGTATTTCAATGCAGACGGGAGGGTGGAGTGGCAAGATAAATATATATGACTGATATGATAGAAAACTTAACGTGCTCCCAGTATCAGTAAGAATGTTCCCTTGGTTTATCTCGATTCAGCAGGAAGGCGAATTTCTGAGTGCGAATCAGGTGCTGACGTATCACGGCCTGAAAAACCAATATACTCATGTTTTTCATACTTGCCAACCTCACTGATAGCTTCACTCACTCATGTGCACGTCAACTCGACAATCCACTCATCCGTCAGCTCACTCATCCGATTCCACCTACCACCTTTCCTCGTCGGCCGCTGCTCTTCATGGACCATCTGAAGAGGGACGCCGTCGAGGACCCCGAGGAGCACGAGCCAGGATAACGGCGGCCCCAGGGAAGGCTGACGTAGCACTGGGCCATCCTCATATCAACCTTCATTTCCCCTGTATCACCAACCAGACTTCGCCCCAAAAAGTAACTCTCGTTCATGTATCACCTCTACACTTCGCCCACGCATTTCCTACCGCTTCACGCGCGCTGGAACGCTATAAAACCGGCATGCCCCCCAATTCAGAACCAATTGTTTCATCACCCAGCAGTCCACACCATTGCGCCCTCACTTTTTCAGATTTGCCCGTAAGTACCTCCTGGTCGGAAGGGCAACACACTACAGTTACACGATTCTCAAGGGCACAATACTATCTTACATGAAAAAAAAAATGCTCGCGAAAACGTCCACACCGAGATTGCCCGAGCACTCCCTTCGATGTATCGACTTGGAGCGGACAGCGTTCGCGAGCGTTCGCTGTGTTCGTGCGTGCTCGGTTCACCGTTCACGCCACACGATCAGTGACGCGGCGAATCTCAACTATCATTCGCCAAACGTTCGCGAATGCCGAGCTCGCTCGGTGTGGACGCACCTTTAGAGGGCGCCTTTCCTCGTCGAGAGCGCACTGGCGAGGAACTACGATCTCAGTGTATGCCTCAGTCCCACCTTAGAGTAAATACACTGAAGAGCAAACAAACTGGCACACCTGCCTAATATCGTGTAGGGCCCCCACGAGCACCCAGAAGTGCCGCAAGACGATGTGGCATGGACTCGACTAATGTCTGAAGGTATGCAGGAGGCATTTCACACCATGAATCCTGCAGGGCAGTTCACAAATCCATAGGAGTGCGAGGCGGTGGAGATCTCTTCTGAACACGTTGCAAGGCATCCCAGATATGCTCAATAATGTTCATGTCTGGTGATTTAGGTGACCAACGGAAGTGTCTAAAGTCAGAAGAGTGTTTCTGGAGCCACTCGGTAGCAACTCTCGATGTGTGGGGTGTCACATTGTCCTGCTGGAATTGTCCACGTCCGCCGGAATTCACAATGGACATGAATGGGTGCAGGTGATCGGACAGGATGCTTACGTATCTGTCACCTATCAGAGTCGTATCTAGACGTATCAGGGGTCCCATTTCACGACAACTGCACACGACCCATACCATGACAGAGCCTCCACCAGCTTGAACAGTCCCCGGTTGACAGGTAGGGTTCATGGATTCATGAGTATGTCTCCATATCCGTACACGTCCATCCGCCCGATACAATTGGAAACGGGACTCGTCAGACCAGGCAACGTGTTTCCAGTCATCAACAGTTTAATAGCGGTGTTGGCGGGCCCAGGCGAGACGTAAAGCTTTGTGTCGTGCAGTCAACAACGGTACACAAGTGAGCCTTCGACTCCGAAAGCCCATATCAATGATAGTCCGTTGAATAGTTCGCACGCTGGTACTTGTTGATGCCCCAGCATTGAAATCTGCGCCAATTTGAGAAAGGGTTGCACGTCTGTAACGTTTAATGATTCTCGTCAGTCGTCGTTTGTCCCGTTAGTTCACGATCTTTTTCCGGCCGCAGCGATGTCGAAAATTTGATGTTTTTCCGGATTCCCGATATACACGATACACTCGTGAAATGGTCGTACGCGAAAATTAAGATTTTATCGCTACCTCGGAGTTGCTATGTCCCATCTCACGTGCGCCGACTATAACACCACGTTCAAACTCACTTAAATCTTGATAACCTGCGATTGTAGCAGCAGTAACCGATCTAGCAACTTTGCCAGACGCTTGTTGTCTTATACAAGCGCTGCCGACCGCATCGCGTTACTCTGATTGGTTCCACACCTCTTTTATTTGCTTTCGCACGGCTATACCAGTTTTTTTCTTTGGCTCTACAGTGTATGTGGGCAGAGGGAGCGTGACTTCACACAAGTGTGTTCAACACGGCAGCCGTCAAAAGCAGCTGACTCGTGGCAAACATTAGGGCTTGACAACATTTTTTATATGGGTTTTTGCGGCACAAAGGTGTGTTCATTGTCATCTTCCGAAAATGGCGATATACTGCTGTGCATTTGGCTGCAGTTCTAGATATGAAAAGGGAAGCTCTGTAACTTTCCACAGGAAATTATGTACTTTTACGTCGATAATTTTCAACGTAATTGTGAAAATCCGCGCATTTCGAGCCTGAAATCGCGTGATACATGTTGGACTCACGTTGCTGTATGCAATGTAAAAAAAATTTAAGTAAATTTAGTTGCCAACTGTAAGGGTTTTTTCATGGATGTAGAACAAGAAACCTATTTGCCCATACTTCTAGTTGAAATTTTTTGTAATGTACAGAAATAATTGATTTTCCGTCGGTAAAATAACATCATGCATAAGGGAAAATTCCTGAGCAAGGAAAAGGGCGGGTGCGCAGAAGATTTCTGCGCATCTGCTAAGTGTTGCCAAATACATATATACCCAATAAGACCAAATGGTTAAAGGAATTGTATAACTTTATATATCTTTATAACTTAATTAGTCAATCGAAAAAAAAATTATACAATATTATTATGTTTATTTCAGGTTGAATATCGATGTTTGACGGTAAATTTAATTTTTTTCTGTAATTTTGCCATAACTTTATAAATTTAAATTTATAATGTACTTACATAAGATAATGTTGAGATTGTCAATGCATTTAATAATTATTTCTTAAATGTGGCAAATTAATTAAATTCAATATATAACTATACGATAATTACTAAACCAATAGATGATGTAAAACAAATATTTCCCGTGGAATTTCCTGAGTCAGACTTTACGATGATTAGTCCCACTGAAATTAAGATCATAATTAATAAGTTAAAATTAAATGTTCCGTGTGTTTATGAAGGATTAAACAGTAAAGTAATAAAATAGTTCAATTTGTAATAATATTTTAAAGTCGGGTATTTTTCCAGATAGACTGAAGCATGCCACAGTTATCCCATTATATACCGAAGAGTCAAAAAAAAAAAACTGGTATAGGCGTGCGTATGCAAATAACAGAGGTATGGAACCAATCAGAGTAACGTGATGCGGTTGGTAGTTAGATCGGTTACTGCTGCTACAATGGCAGGTTATCAGGATTTAAGTGAGTTTGAACGCAGTTTTATAGTCGGCGCACGAGAGATAGGACATAGCATCTCCGAGGTAGCGATAACATTTGGATGTTCGCGTACGACCATTCCACGAGTGTACCGTAAATATCGGGAATCCGGTAAAACATCGCATCTTTGACATCGCTGCGGCCGAAAAAAGATCGTGAAAAAACGGGACAAACGACGACTGACGAGAATCATTAAACGTGACAGACGTGCAACCCTTTCTCAAATTGACGCAGATTGGATTTGTGGACTGCCCTGCAGGATGCATGGTGTGAATTGCCTCCTGCATACCTTCAGACATTAGTCGAGTCCATGTCACGTCGTCTTGCGGCACTTCTGGGTGCTCGGGGGGCCCTACACGATATTAGGCAGGTGTACCAGTTATTTTTGGCTCTTCAGTGTATAAGAAAGGGATAAGACAAAAATTACGAATTACCGACCTGTGTCACTGATAACTACTTTTTAGGAAATAATATGAAATGTCATAGAAAAACGACTATGTGACCATATAAAATANACGACTATATGACCATATAAAATAAATTGAAAAAACTTACGCCTGTGCAGTTTAGTTTTCAAACTAAATCAACTACTGATAAAGCTATATTTCAACTAACTCACAGTATTTTAGAAGCTTTAAATAACCGCAAGCATATTGCAAGTAAATATTTTTTATTTAGCCTAGGCCTTTGATTGTGTTAAGTCATAAATTTTTACTAACTAAGCTCCAATTTTATGGCATGTAAAGTAGTTTTTTAAAATTTATTAAAAACATATCTTTGTAAGAGGCAACAATCCGTACTTCTTAAAAGTACTACTGCATCTAGTGCACATTCTACGGTAGGTAATATATTCCATGGAGTACCATGACTCTGTTCTTGGCCCAATATTGTTTTTTATCTTTATAAATGACTTACCTATATCCACCCAAGCAGAGGTTAGTACGGTGTTGTCTGCAGATGACACCAGTATTCTAGCGAATGATAAACATGTGTATCAACTTAGTCGCAAGGCACACGGGTCACTGGCAGTCTTATTTGACTGGTTTTCTGTCAATAAATGTACAGTAAATTTAGATAAAACTAAACTCATTAATTTTTCTTCTAGGAATAAATTGGCTAGGCCTATCCTTATTGCTATTTCATGTAATAATATTAAAATAGAACAGGTTAAGACCATACAGTTTTTGGTTTGAAAATTGATAACTGCTTGCATTGGCAATATCACATTAAATATCTTGATTCTAAACGACAGTCTGCCTTATATACTTTACGTTATATGAGTAATATTGTTGGTTCTCTTGTATTAAAGTAAATAAATTTTTCCTATTTTTACTCTCTTATATCATATGGAGTCATTTTTTCGTACAATTCAGTTGAGGCTGAAAAAAATTTCAAACTGCAAAAATCAGCTATTAGAATTTTTTCCCATTTTCAAGGCATAATTTTGTGTAAACCATTAGTTATAAAACACAATATAATGCCATTATAAAGCGTGTATATTTTGTCAGTGCTATTGTTTGGTAAAGAAAATTTGGCACATTTTAAAAGTAATAAAGCAATACACTCGCATAATACTAAATCTAAGGATGATTTACATGTTCCTGTAAATATATTGAAATTGTATCAAAAAGGTTTTTATTGTTTTGCTATTAAAGTTTATATTACATTGCCAGTGTAATTAAAATTATTGTACAGGGATGACAATTTTAAAAATTACTTGAAAAAGTATTTATTGTCAAATGTATTTTATTCTGTAAAAGAGTATTCAGATTTTCAAGCATTGTAATATTATATTGTATAAGGAACTGTGTGTAACATTATTGTATGTATTTATTGACATGTTTTTCCACATCCTGGAGACTTTGTACTCATATATCAGGATTCATGGAAAACTATTTTTTGAATAAATGAATAAACGAACTTCCGTCGCCGATTCACAGTTGACGCGCCTGGCTAAAACCGTTTTTCGTACATGTCCGTGCACGTGTTTACGGTTTTTCCCCCCCCCCCCTATTTATTTAGACCTGCCCTAGAGAGTTGGTAGCTCATAGTAAGAGCTCTACGAACAAGTTCAACAGCGGACATGATAAGTTCCATAAAAATTTCTCTTCTAGCAGTCTTCTGTAATCACATAAAATAGCATTTACAAACATAAACTAAACAATTCTCTTTTAACAGTAATCTGCAAGCACCTCACATAGTACTTACAGACAATAACTAACTTAAACAATACTTTTCTATGACAGTAATCTGTGAGCACATAACATGTAGTATACTACAACTAAACAATTCTCTTCTTGAAGTATAGATAAACTATGCATGACTTGTTAGCACTGAATTTTCGCTTATCACATATTTATCTCAATTTCTTGGTATTACCTACGTATTATGATCTGATGTTCAATACTGCAACGTAATGAAAGAGGTATGAGTTATTACAGAACAATGTATATAATAACAGCCTATTATATATATACATACCTGTTTTAATTTTATACATTATGAATTACTGTCCAGCCTCTTTGAGATTAAGTATTTTTTAATTGTTATTTTAATTAAAGCCAATTATTTTCTTTATACCGCCTCTGTAGGAGTTCATTGTATACTTTGATAAAGTTATTTTTAAGGCTTTTGATACCAATTTTAATTTTATTTTTTATTTCTTTAAACATTCCCTTGTCTCTAGTCTTGCTCAAGAGATGTACATAAGTGGAAACCACAGATAATTTTTAGAGTTTAATCTATTTGAGCTAACGTATTTCTGTTTCGACTCTGTTAATTAAAGTATTTAAGTACATTTCTATCTTGCTCGTTATGTTTACGCATGTGTACATTATGTTATACCTGGTTACGTGTAAGAGAAGGCATTGAAGCCTTCACTACGCCAGTATAAATAAAGTCGAAATAAATAAAAATGAAAAATAGAGTTGGCTGTTTTACTATGCGCCCATTGTAACTTCTTCGCGGTTCTAGTTTGATAATTGTGTACATCTGAGTTTTGAGCAAATATAGTGTTTGCATGTGTTATCCCTGAGAAGTGCTTATAAAGCAGGAGAATTGCTGAATACCTAACTATATCTTTCAGTGGAAGTGCATCTGTGTTAACATGCAAGTTTCTATTGGAGGTAAAAAAACTATATCCGTACAATTATCTAATTGCTCTATTCTGCAGAACTTCTAATTCGTGTAAATATGTTTTATTGCACCGGCCCCATGACACACACACTTAGCGTGGATGAGTGTAACCCTTGGGGCAGTAAATACTTTTAAGAGCCTTTGGTGCAATTGAGTATCTTAACTTACGCATTATTTCTATAATATGTGTAATTTTCCTTTTTATTTATTTTATATGGCGTACCCATGAAATATTTGAATCAGTTATCAAGTCCAAGTATTTGGTTGTGCCAACTTTCTTCAGCTGGCTTTTATTATATTTTATTGAGAATTTATCCATCTGACTTAGCTTTTTCGATTTATTAAATATTATAAATATTTATAGTTAGTCTATTTTTTTTCAAACCATTCAGATAAGATGTTTAGATCCATTTGCATTAACTGGTTTATGGGAAATTCTAATTCAGCTTGCTTATCGTCTTCGATTGGAACTTTGAAGAAAGGGATGAAGTTGACACTGTTGCTGCATGTGTAGATATTTTCTGTGGGTAAGTAATAAATATGTTATTTTGGTAAAATGTAATAACTTTATTAACCCAAACTAGGCACGTGTTCATTTGCCGTCGTGTGTTAATTATATATAATAGGGACTTTTCCAAAAATTGGGAGAATAATACCTGCAAATGTTATATATGGCCGTTACTAATCACACTTAATAGGGATTTTATTGGGGTTTCACGTGATTTGCATTATATAGGCCTACCCTGAAATGTGACAGTGAGGAGGTCTATGAAGATCGGGGTGTTTTATTCGGTAAAACACGTAAAATTTATGTCTAATATATTTATATCGGGTCGCTAAATCGTGTTAAATGGTGTTTCGGATAGTCGGTGTACTTATGATACAGAGTAAAATCAACAGTCATAAATGGTAGAGATAGTTTTGTCACCAATGTCATGTTATGTTGTCGAAAACATAAACAACCGTATTACGCTGTAACTGCTACTCTTGGACCATGTTGATGTTTAGCGTAAAGTCTTTGCTGTCGCAAGTCTGCATTTATTTAAAACTGCCACAGTTGATCAACTTTTCGTACCTACATGAACAAGCAAGCCAGTGGTTAATGGTTGTTCGTGAGGGCACGGTGATGGTCTCAACCATAGACTAAAGGTGAGGTAGACAGCTTATTCGTCTTCTGCGCGTGTATCCGACACTGACCTACCACAAAGGAACACAACTGTCAAAGTCAGATAGTCAACAATGATGAACAAGTTTGTTTATATCTTAAATTTTAATCGAAAAGAGTTGTGTGCAGCCAGCGAGGTCGGTCTACCTCATCCTTAGTCCATGGTCCCAGCACACTGCCAGCTGACTGCTGCGGATCCCAGGGTGTGTTCGCCGCGGTTGGCAACACTGTAGCAAGAGTACCTCGACCATTGTGGCCCTCCGCGCATGCGCCAATGACGTCCCTTGCCCGAGGAAGTGGCCACTGGCTGTGGTGTGCGTCTCTCACAACGTGACCTGTGTGCGAGGCTTTTGTTCTCTATCCGCGCGTGCGCCAATGACGTCCATTGTTCGAGGAAGTAGCCAGTGGCTGTGGTGTGCGTTTCTCACAACGTGACCTGTGTGCGAGGCTTTTATTCTCTATTCGCGCATGCGCCAATGACGTCCATTGTTCGAGGAAGTAGCCAGCGGCTGTGGTGTGCGTCTCTCGCAACGTGACCTGTGTGCGAGGCTTTTGCTCTCTATTTCTCTCTCTCTCTCTCTCTCTCTCTCTCTCAGCAGGAATACCGTATAACACTAGTCATTTATTTCCACATATATTGCACTTAACCAAGTTAAAACTGGCCATAAAATATTTCACCAAAAATACAGAAAAAAAAATTAATTGGTGATCTCGCATAATTCTGTTTTATAACTTGTATAGTAAAGAAACACCTCACAATAAGTTTAGAATATACAAACAGAATGCACAAACGTATGGCGTATACACAAAAGAAAGCATAGCAATTATAAGGTACCAATGGTACCGATACAAAATGTAGAATCCGTAGTGTTTCTAACAAACAAACAGTGTTCCAATATCACAGCAAACACGAAAGAACAGCAAACTCAACTTAACGGTGTCTCATTCTGTCTTCCCACTGCAGCTTAGTACAGTGTATGGCCTCCATGTGCATTGTACATGTCCCTAACACGCCGTGGCATGCTTGTAATCAATGTGTTGATGTCATATTCCGGACGAAGGTCGCATTCCATCTGGGCAGCTCTTATGAGATCTAGAAGTGTTTCTGGAGGTTGTGGACGATTATGAACTGCTGTTTGCAGCTTGTCCCATGCAAATTCAATGCGTTCGCGCGCTCCCTGTTGATCACAAAATAATTACATAACTCATACCACCAAAACTGCTATATCTCACAATATTCCAAACTTTTTGCGAGGAGTTTATCTCAAGTGGCATTTAGGCCCATGTCCTATTATGCCAAGTAAATTTTACTCCCAGTGAATTTAATGTAATGTGGCTTTTAAGCCTAGTGACTTTCGTATGATGTAACATTGAGGCCGGGTGACTTCAGCCTAGCTGCCTTGGTGCGCTGCAGTTTCATGCTAGCTAGCATGATATTGATCGTCAACCTCGCAGGCTGCACCAGCCGCCCTCCAACTATACCCACTGCTTCCATATACTTATTTATATTAAATATATACATATATGTATATAAGTGTTTGGTATTCGTTGAACTTGCCCCTTTCTCCCACCCAGTTCTCAGTTTTGCAAATATCTATAAAAAAAAGTTTGCCCAAGAAGCTTTTTTTTCGTTAGTAGAGTCGTTTGGAATTATCTTGGTTGTACTTTTTAATTAGCAGCAAGTGTCGCTATTCACCAAACGCTTCCACAAAATGCATTATCATATTAAAGTTGTCGAATGTTATACAGAATGTCAGGTAATTCGTGGACACGGACTGCAGCACACGAATCTGAGATCAAAACGAAATAGAAAATATTATTTGGTAAAAAAAAGCGTAAGGCCCTTCGTTTACGAGGAAAAGAACATTACAGTAGATACAATGACTTTATTTCACGTTAAGCAGAGCATGCAGCATGCACGGAGCTCGGCCGCCGGATGCACTCCTGGCCGTTGGCATGTCCCAGTGCTCGCTGCATGTGAACTCCATGGCCTCTCTGCCACTACTGAGCTCGGTCGTTCCCTTGCCCTGTGCCTTGCCTCTGACACATTAGCTGCAGCATTACCACGTCAACTCGCCTTTATCTAACTGGAATACCACGTGTTTGCTACAAGGGTTTTGACCTTCCATGCCGTTTCTCTTGCAAACGAAGCGTCTTGTGCATTTATACCAAAGAGTGTTTTCTACTTAGTTTTGATCAGAGATTCGCGTGGTGCAATCCGTGCCCGCTAGTTACTTGACAATCTGTGTGTAACCAAAGCAAAGCAAAGTAAGACTAACGTCGCCAGCGAGCCGCCCCCTTCCTTCGTTAACTAACTCGTGTACTCACATCGCGTTACTTGAACACTATTCATCATATTCCACTATTTGCATATTGTACATCGCGGTTTCTTCCTACTTTGTAATGAAACGTTTGTAAACCCACCCCATGTTGTTTCCTAACTATGTCAAGTATCACAAACGTTTTATACTTGTGTCAACATGAAAGAACATTAAAAAAACCTAATTGTTGGTTAAATCGATTTATTTTATATTTTATCTACAAATTATAATACTTTATTTATAACTAATATGAATAAAATCAGTGAGAAAATATGTGTTGGTAATGCTTAGTAAGAAATAGTTCTTATGCAAAATATTGTTGCAGTGAGTGCGCACGAATGCGGTGCGTTGTCCGTTTGCTGTAATTCCCTAGACTTCGTCAGCTTTCTTTGTATGAGGCGGAGGAATATCCTGAAAGTAGAACTTAAGCAGGCTTCAGAAAAAAAAATAGGAACTGCGAATAAGCTATGCAATAAAAGCAAGTCTGTTGACTCCACGGACAAATCATTTGATACTTTATTTCTCTCATACTGTTTCGATTCACAAAACATATTGAAAACTCTCAGTTTTTTTATCGTCGCTATATTGCAGTGTTTTAAAGACAAAAAGTGCTGCAATCAGTCAATATGATGTCTGCCCCAGATAAATTATTGAATGTGTTGAAAGTTTGACGAACGAGACCAACTTGGTTGCCTCAGTGCAGTGGTAATGATGAGGAAATGCAAAGACTCCGCTATGCGAGGCCTGGTGTGAACGCTAAGTTACCAGTGGCTGTCTGTGCTGACACTACAACACGAAATACATACTGATAGTGAATGTGACACTAAAGCACGGCCTACCTTCTGGTAGTGAATGTGCACTAAATCATGGCATACCTTCTGATAGTGAATGTGTCACTGAAACACGGCCTACCTTCTTATAGTGAACGTATGCGTTTGCACAATTCAGCTACTGTGCATGTGCAGCGCGCAAAGTGAAGTACAGCGCACCAGTCAGGGACTCGACATTCGGAAAACAAGATTTCTGGAAACTCTTTGGAAATGACGAACTTATGGAAACATCCTACAGTAACTCAACTGATGGACAGAGCGAATCAGCTTTATTTCTGTGGTAAATTCCTGGTTAATGAAGTTAGTCGATGATAAGAAGTTTAAGGAAAACTTTTCAGTGATGAGGGTAACACTCCATCTGTCGAATCTACTGAATCATCACACTATGAAAAATCTGGGGCTGTGGAAAACCACAATCGTTTGGTTGAATCAAGAAGACTGTCAAAAAATAATTTGTACAGCCCTTTCTAAAGACAACCTTGGCATGTATCTGAGTGGTAACGCTGCCGACGAAAGAATAAATACCGGATATAATTTTTCTGCCAGTTGGTACCTCTCTGATTTTTCGCGGTGATTTGTGTAACCTCCTTGCCGAACAGCTTCCTCCTTCCTCACGTAGACGTGTAGGTCTGATGGAATGGCCTCCACGATCCCCTGATACGACGCCACTCGATTTATTTCTGTGAACTCTCGTGAAAAACACCGTGTGCGCCCCTTATCTGCTAGTATCAGTTGAAGACACTGATGGGAAATGCATGTGCTAAGGTTGGCTGTGAGATTCTCTGCAATGTGTGACGGGATAGACTGCATATCGCGTTATACATTGATGCGAGTGTATGCTATTCACGGTAAAGTGAGCACTTTGTGAATCTCTCTCATTTCGAATAATATTCAATAAATATATTTTATTGTAGTCTTAAGCAACAACATTCGAGTCTGGTGTAATGCATACACTGTATTGACAATGTTTTTTTTTTTAAAGTGGTGGAAGGATAAAAAAAAATGATAAGAAAAAGTAATTAGGGCCTCAAAAGTGCTCACTTTACAGTGAACGGCCTATATCTGACTGAAATGCACAACAAACTTCTTGTGTTCTTTTTTTTAATTCCCGGATATTTTGTAAGCCTACATTCACATGTCGCTGGATAATAAAATATTAAAACCGGAAAGAACATTTATGGGCATCCGTTATTGTCATGTATCCATCCACTGGCATTTCTGCAGCAGTAATGCCAGTGGGATTTGTAAAAATAGTTCCGTCTCAGTGTTTTATTTGACGCGTAGTTTTTAAATCGGTACTCATTAATGTCGGTTTGATTTCGTGTTAAACATATTATAGTATTTCTGTGTGTGGCATTTGACGGTCACTTGCTGGATGCATGAACTTCACACTAGCTGCATGGTCAATCCCAGTTGTAGAGCGCGGAATCATTCAAAGAAGAAACAGAGCAGTGCTGCCAGGAGACTTCAGTCAAGAGAGCGAACTACAGCGCCACGTTAGGCTGGAAGACGCGCATTATGCAGAACTGAGTTGCTCCCGTTTCATCACCACATTCGTGTAACAACCATTACATTTTTATATCACTTGCAGTCGCATGCGCAACTGCACAAATGTCAAAAAAATCTGCTAAAATAAAGGTTTTTTTTAATCCGAAAAACTTTGTTCACTGCTTTCGTAAAATAAAATAAAAAGTGATAACGTGGCATGAAAAAAATTAAATTTGNAATAAAAAGTGATAACGTGGCATGAAAAAAAATTAAATTAGTTCTGATATGTTGATGGGAAATTATACAGTCACTATAATAAATGGTTTAGTTGTTGGTAATGGCCGCAATACTTGAAACCACGAAGAAGAAGAATTGTTAGTCCTCGTTGTCATGCACAGTGCTATTGCTCCAAGGTCACTCGTACTCGTGACGTCAGAGAAGAGCCAACAGTAGAGAAGCGAGATTTGCGCGTCTGCCGAGCTGAGGCCCCGTGAGCTATAGTCCATTCAAGGTTACTTCCAGCATTTCTGAAGCACTGCTAAAGTTCTACTTACAGGATATTCCTCCGCCCTACCCAAACGAAGCTTATCTAAGTATGGAAAACTACACCAAAGGGACACCGTTTCGAATTCGCGCGCGCTCAGCTTAATATTATTTTCCATAATAACTATTTCTTACCAGGCATTGCCAAAACACATTTTTTCTCTCTTTATTTATCGATATTAATTATTAATGAAATATTGTATTTTATAGACATTATATAAGTAAGAGTTCAATTTAATTCAAAATAAGGTGCCTTTCTATTAACAACCATAAAACGTTTGTAATATAAGTAATATTTAGGAAACAACCAACCAACCTTATACATGGTGTAATTTTTCAAAGGCTTGATTAAAAAACTGTGAACAAAGCGCGAACAGACTATATGTAAATGGCGCGAGGTGCCACAAGTGCGGGAGACTATATGTAAATGGCGCGAGGTGCCACAAGTGC